>QVOA01019506.1:0-17190 GCA_014825685.1 Pseudomyrmex cubaensis | reverse complement strand
AATAAATTTTTATTAAAAATCACTAAACTGCCTTATTCTTCTTATTTCATGTTTATATTGTGCGCTGCAAATGAGCTCAATTTCTGATTTGTTGAGATTATAGACTTCCGCCATTATGCGCAATGGGTCACCTTTCTTTTTACACTCTGTGAGTAAGTACAAAAAAGACACATTCGATGAGAAACCAATTTAACATGAAGATGTTAATAAATTTTCTTAAGTGAGCGTTGTATTACCCCGTTTTCCCCTAACGATATTAGTAAAACACAAAAACATGAAAAAAATATTGCAACAACGTAATGTATACAGCTTTCAGTGCGAGATAAAAAAAAAAGAGAGTCACTATAATGGCTATTCGTTCTAAAACGTCGCTTAGCGGAAAGCCACTATGTGACGAATCGTTCTAAAAGATCACCTAGCGCGAGAAGCCACTGTAATGGCTCGCGTAGAGCTTAGAGGATTAAAGCTCTACGTTGCAAATAATCGACGTGCTGCAAAACTTATCTAGTGACCTATGGATACGAACTACTACTAATAATATATTTATAGAAAAGTGTCTCGTGGCCTGATTTTAAAATATATTTCCATCATCTTGGTCTCTTTAATATCTCAGTATTACGTGAGGAACACAATGTGTCTCTGTCATTTAAACATTTATGCGCGAGAGACGTAGATACTTGTTAGTTTCTGATCGAAAGGAATATTAGACTTCATTAACGCAGACACTCCATGACCTCCCTCCAAGATTAACTCTTTCTTATCCTGTTCCTTAAATGAATATCGCACAATTATTCAATCTGGAAGTCTTTCTTAATTAAGTTGAAAGTCTTCCTAGTCTTCAAGTCTTTCCCGAGAATTCAGCGGATTACGAATATCGGTTGGGTTTTTACCACTTGGCAAACAAGAGAAAAAGAAAGTGCAATAAAACAAAATAGCAAGGAGAGTAAGAGAATTGATTTTGTTTTATTCTCGATTATGCGAATTCTTTCTTTGTATAGTCACAATGAGAGGCAAATGGTCGCTTGCGCCCGCGGCGCAAATCACTCTCTCGCAAATGCGATTGTCCACAACAAGAGAATTACCAAGATTCGCGGTCGAACCGACGAGAGCATAACTCGTCGTCTTTCATGATATTTGAATCATCTAAACCCGCCGAACTGTGGTTATCTGTCCGCATAAAGCCAAGGGCTTGGTTACGGTTGCTCTGCCAACAGCCGATTATGCAATCCAAATCAATTTGCTGAAACGTAATAGTTGCATTTCGAACAATTAGCGCAGCTAACCGCGCTGTTCCTGTCTCTTCCGCAACGTTAAACACCGTGATCTTTAGCTAAATCTTTAGCCAAATACACCGTATTACATCTTTAATAATCGGTTTTTTTGTCGCATTTCATTTTTTCTACTGTGTGTGGGTCGCTTTAACGTATTACAAACGGAAATAAGTGAAATGTTTACGTCCACATGTATAAATCGGGAAATGCATCTACGATTATTAAATTAAAGTAATGCTCGCGCGCTGTATTTGAGCAACGAGATATATTTATAAAATCTGTATTCATGCATGCGCGACGTGTTGGATTAACGCATTCATGATGTACGTATGTTAACGTCATACCAACTTCCTATTCCACACCGGGGTAGTAGTTGGCGTTCTCCGCTTCTCTCTGCTTGTTTGTGCGCTATAGTTCATCATGTTGCCGCAGTAGTTCCTTTGATATTTATGATGCATGTGAGCGTATTATGAAAGCATCAAAAGAAGTTACACGCCCGTAATGGCACATCACAATATATCGAAGCGTATATCGAAGGTGTTAAAACAAGCTGTTTTGCCTATCAAAAGCGATCGATCACTCGTTCACGACGAGCTTTTACTCAATTTGATTATATCGTCAGCATAATCGCGCGTCTTTCGCGACGTTCGATGTCGGACGGTCGGAACTAAATTTGATCGCGTCATGCTGTGTTCGCAGCATATTATTTATATATACATGAGTTTGTTAGTTATTGGGATCTAAATCGGCACGGCTGTGACGCTTAAATGAACGATAATTACGCAACGGAACGGATCGCGGACTTCAGCAGAATAGCCGGATGATATATCGGTGGCGCGCCGGCTCGTGCCGGAAAGTCCGATTCGCCTGCAGTATGCAATTCCGAGCGCAACTGTTACTCTCTGGTCTTCCTTCTCTTTCCCGCCACTTTCCACCGCTCCACCACTTTGCACTCTCTGTTTCTCACAAAACCCCATTCATCCCTCACGTTCCCATCCAACGAAGATTAAGTGGTTTTTCGGACTTTGCGAACAGTACAGCGGCGATATCGCGTGGATACCTGCAGTTTCGAGCAGCTGAAAGTCATTCTGCGAGCGCGATGGATATATGATGCGCGATAAATTATAACGCGCGAATGACAGCGGAGTCGATGCAAGGTAGATGCATCTTGTTGTATGTACATACATGGCACATTACGGTCTTTACATCGCTCGCGGTCAGAGATTGCCTATTATGATTATTTCGCGAATGGTGATAACTATTGAAAGTTTCGATTAAAATCCGGATGCTACTTGAAAAAAAAAAGTGAAATATACTGTAAAAATATATAAATATTTATATACAACATTTTTGAAGAAATCGGTCAATGATATCTCATACATTTTAATAATTCGAATAATAAATTCAAATAATAATTGCTACCTGAGAAAAAAGATGTCAAACACATTGTAAAAACATGTAGATATTTATATGTAACATTATTGAAGAAATCGATCGATATCTTATACATTTTAATAATTTGAACAATAAATAATTGGTCTTCAAAAAAAGAGTGGTCGTTTCAAAGAAGATATATACAGTGACAGTGTATGAGTGACAAGTCATCTTAGTTTTTTTAGCTCTGTACTCAAACTGATTTATGCATCGTTGGCTTTTAGTCGTTCTGCAACACTGTGTGTTGCGCGCTGAAAAGTGGGTCGTAACAAAGAGCTTGGCGAAAATCGATGTTTTTTCGCAAGTGGGTTAAACGTTTGTACTTCGTGCTTCATTATGAGACTATTTGCGGTTAAGCAATTAAACGCAAGAGTGTTTAATTTCTTAAATGGACGACATACGTTCGGAACTGTGCGTGTTTTCTAACAATACGCGTTATATACTCGCGCAATATGTGCAGCAATTGCGTACCTTTGCCGCGAACGTAACTGCGAATGTTGAACCAGCATCAAAATTGATTAGTCGTCGAACGATACGTTCAAAATTACATTTTACACACGTCACGTTTGAGTCTATTTCCCTGTAACTACTAATAGCGGTGCCACGTGTTTATATAACGTATAATTAAAATATTGGCATAAAAATATCAAGTGCGAGTGAAAAATTGACGTTTTTATCAATGTCGTTATTAGTCGTATGAAAAACAGAATATCATTCGTGAGTGGACAATTTGGTTTTCAATAACGGGACGAGAAAATTGGCAGTTGTGGCAATTGCAAGATATTGCAAAAACAAACTGTTTCCACAGTACAGTAGTCAGTGCTATTTCTAGTATAGACAAGAGTTACTCTGTTGCAATTTATTGGAAAATGTGATTGCCAATCCGCCGGGTTTGGCTTTGGTCAACCCTTTGCGGTCTTGGTTCTTTGCGGATTATATGTGTGGCAATAATAATAGACGGTTCGGTACGTGCAATGTGTCGTGCACTTTTTGTTGTTGCATTTCGATTGTTAACACAAAAATATGTGTGCGCCGAATCGCAGAGACTTCGTACTTGGAAGATAGTCAGCGGCTTAACAACATTCTCTAGTATTTCTTGGAAACTCCTCGCGGTGATGCAACTATATTAATGATCATTGCATGTTTTGCGCATAGTTCGTCGTAGCGACATGGAATTAAACTTTGCGGGAGTGTTACAGCGCGCCTTTGAGAGCATCCGCTTAGATCTCGTTTTAGATTAAATGGCTCCTGTGTGCCGTGCAAAACTATGCGCCGGCAAACGCGTGCCTTTTACTTTCTTATTTTATATTGAATGACACTGATCCTTCAGCGGAGCGCGAATAATTCGCGCGTTATACGTTCGAGTCATTATTCATAGCTGAAACGTCGCGGAAATCTCGGTTACGAAATGATCGCGCGAACACCTTCTCGCGAACTGTCTCGACGAAGCTAGACTTTGCCGGAGCAATAACGACGGGATTACATTGCGAAAAGGAGCAGATAACGTCTCGCGAATAAGTCTCGACAATGGCGACTTCGCCGCCGCCGGCGCACGAAACAGCAGTTCAATTTGGAACGCGCGCTCTCATCGTGCAATTGTCGCGACTGCAGTTTTGATTTAATTGTTATCGCGGATAAACAAACCACTCGCGAAAACGCGAGGATTAAATGAAGTGCGGCAAAAACGTAATGAAACGTTACGTTTAACTCGAGAAAACAGAATTTTCTCGCGCGACTCGCGGTGTAGTATTTCATTTGTTTGAGAAAAACATAACATTTTCTTCGTTGTAATTTCTTGTAATTAGTGTTAGCACATATTACACGTATTATACATTTATCGGTAAATATAAGTTAATAACTATAACAGCAGCGTCGTTTCAAACAATAATGTTTGACTCATGAATCGATAATAAATAATAATTTATTCAAATTCTCTGCGTAATTTCCAAGCTAATACAAGGTATATATATACATATATATACAACATGTAATGATGAAACGTTGAAACTGTAACATGTATAACTAACGATTGCTGAAGTAGAGCTAGAATTTAATTTTAATGGTCTAGTTATCTCTTTACAGTCCTCAGTTTTGTTTTGTTTTGTTTTATTTTTTTTTTTGTTTTGCGGTTTTATTCACAACAGAGAAGTCGTAACGTTCTATTGAAAAATCAAAGCTTTGCAACACACCGATAAACGTGCAGTGTTCTATGCAGAAAGATTGATCGTATGTAGGTGAGTGAAACGCTTGCATTGCGGAATCAATATGCTCGTTCCTGGTCTTTTACTCTATATACTATTTATTGCGCTCTTGTTTGCCATATTTCGCTTGTGTGCGAGTTAAACGAACGGATACGCGCGCTCAAAGGAACGCGCGGCCAATTTTTCTGTCTCTCAACACTTTCCGAGGACGGTACGCGACCTTTGTGCGGAAAAACCAAAGCAGTGAAACTGCGCACGATGCAGTCTGGTATGACGCCAGAAAAACAAGAAAAAACAAAATTAAGGTAGTAATTTGCGTGACACTACTGTTTGCAAACATAACGATGGGTCTTTTTCAACATTTCGCGACAATGTGTGTCGATCGCTTAATCAAGTTGATTGAGCTTAACCAAATAAAATGCGCCCGTATCATTCTTTGAATAAAGTGAGAGAGAATTGTCTTAGAGCGTTTATGTAGCAAATCTTTATCTCGTTATATGTTAAAATATGACAAGGAAGAGAGAAGAGAGCATTAAGGAGATCTTGAAGTGGGTCTGTTTTATCGGTAAAACTGAATTATTTGTGCACACTAATCTTATTGTTTGCTATATAGATTGATAAATTTTTTTCACCAATTAATGTATTTTTTTGAAAAAAAAATAAAAGTTCTAAAAGGTTTTTTTTATTTTATTATATAAATTTAAATTTCCCGGATCTATTGTTGTACGTACTTTAATTGTAGAAAAGGATTCATCAATCCGTACAGCCAAAAAAAAAAAAGATTAGTGTGCATAAAAAATTCAGTTTTGTCAATAAAACAGATCCCCTTAAGGAATATTAATTTACACTGTAAACTGTGGATAAAGATTATGACAATGGGATCGGAACAAGACGCACGCGTTTACTGCGTACGCCGACTTGCGCGATTTATCCGGACAACAAAAACGAAAATGAAAGACGAAACACACAGTTCGTTAACGATGACGATGGGTGTGGCGCTGTGGGGTATACTGCGCGAGAGATAGTTTTGCGGGTGTAGTGAGCACGAGGTGGTACAGAGGATGGATTCGAAAAGAATGAAATAACGGATTGGGTTGCAGCCAACTGGCCGTGTTCCAACGAATCCTTAGTCGCCCGGATACGACCGGGAGTGTATTATGTATACTAAAAAAAAAAAAAAAAAAAAAAAAAAAAAAAAAAAAAAAAAAATCCGAAGAAGGGGTTTAAGGCGCGCAGAGTGAGCGATTTGATCTCGGTATAGATCTCTAGTGTGACGTTTTACAAATATAAACTTTTCTATAGAAATAAAATCTGTCTTGTATACTAGATGCTATACACACTTCTATACATGTAAAAATTTCTATGTGGCACTTCTATATATGGAAAAGGTTTGATAGTTTGTAAATTGATTTTATGCAATCATTTATAAAGTCTGAGAGTTTTCTTTACGAATTTAGATTGTGATTCAGATCTACAATACATCATATGGAATCGACATCTGAAATACGCGTATGACGTTCGTAATCGTTTACGTTTGAACGGTTGTGTTAAACGTCGGAGCAATTTTCATTCACGATTATACTTCCCACTTATGCGGCCGTGCCGCTCTCTCTCTCTCTAAGGAGCGATTAGAGAATGGTAAGAATGAAGGATGATCGTAACGTATATATGGGTCGAATCGATTTGTAAGAACCTCGTGACTGTTTCATTAAAAATTCCGGAACGGTGCTCGAAACGTTGCAATCGCGATAACGGGTTCATTTTTGCGATAAGTAATACGGTGCACGTGAGAGCATTCAGTGAACTAAATGCAGATGAACGAACTTTACCGTGAGATGATATCATTATAAAAAATCATTAATCTCTGAACGATAGAATTGGAATGAGAGTCTGAAAAAATTACCAGCCATTTTTTCTATGCGCACGTGTCGTTGCGATGACGGTAATCTTTTTTAATAAACGGAAACGTTCTAGACCTTCTTTTGTTTTTGTAAACAGTAAGTCTGTTTTATTTCCTTAAACTGACTGCACTAGTTCAGAGTTTAACTCTTGTTACACATATTAGAAGGAAAAAGATAAACTCCAAACTAGTGCAGCCAGTTCAGGAAAATAAAACAGACCTAGTAATTTGTATAATCTATTCACGTGTAATTACTTTTACTTTTTGGAACAAGAGCCTGAACAAGCCATCGGCAACGTATTTTTGATTCTCACGCATCGTTTATTTCATATAGGATATTGTAGGAACCGAAATTATCTTGTGTATATTTTTTGGCAAATTATGTTCTCGAATATTTAACGTCTGAGAATTCTCACAACACGAAATTGTACATTTGTGCGACTGTTCTATTGATAATTATGTTCCGTTTTCCCTACTCGATGTGTTGTCTGTTGGCGAATCAAACAGTAAAACAACGATTAAAGACATAATGCTCAGAAGAAAACAAAAAATTCCGCATTCTTCGATGAGAGAAGACGCTCGAAAAGATTACGCGCTCCGAAACGGACTTAGTATCGCTGGCAATCATTAAGTATATAAGTTTTTATATGTAATTAATTAAACTGAGAATATTTTAACAATTTCTTTTATTTAAATAAATAAAAACCGAATCTAAGAGAATCCTATATATATAATATTGTAAATATTGATTTGTAATTACTATTCACAATTAAGAAACTATATATACTTAAGTATTTTTTACGTACATTTATTTGCAAATATTTATAAATGTTAAAATCACAAATGATATAACACATTTTAAACTGATACAAATCTCATAAAAAATATGTTTTTTAATATGTGTACATAAAAAATATATAATACATTTAACATGTAGTTTATATTACATAAGCATCTTATATAAGATAATGTAAAAAGGAAGACGCGACGTGCAAACTATACACGCTATGTAATGCTAAGAGACTCGATATATATACATGTGTGTGTGTGTGTGTGTGCGTGTGCGTGTGCGTGTGCGTGTGCGTGTGCGTGTGCGCGCGCGCGCGCGCGCGTGTGTGTATAGCCACAAGAATTCCGCAAGCGAACTTTTCTTGCACCGTCCTCGTTATCATACAAGGCACGCATTCGATGTAGAACACTATTTTGTAGAATTTTGCAGTAACGCGGTTGGAGCGCGCATTGACCTCTTCCGCCAACATTTTCTCGCCAATGTGAAGCTTGTGTGTGTACGCTTGATTAAATAAAAAAAGAAACAAAATTGTACAGCGTGTTCTGTTGGAAAACTATGTGTACAGCTCAGTAGGAATTGTTGTACTGCTGAAAATAGAAGACTAATTGTACTCAATCTAATTCTTTCTGGTGTAGAAAAACTAAACCACAATCTGTGATACAACGTAATTGTACATTGATTAATCGTCCAATTTTATAATTATTATATAATTATATTATATAATTTTTTAAACGTTATTACTACATTAAAAAACTTCCTAGTACAGAGAATATATACATATACGATGGAATAGACTTTAATTAGGAGCTGATGTTGCACGCTAAACACACTCTTAAGATTTTTTTTCACTATTTTAAGATTGACTTAAATACGCTTGAATGGACAGCTGTTCTACGTGCAACTTTTTATGTAGCAAATTTCTTACTTGCATTATTAAGCAAGCGGAAAGCCATCACGAGAGAAGTCGTTAAGAAATTTAAAACTTCTAACTAACTCTAAGTTGGACGAGTAATTAAGGCGTGGGTGAAGGAATATACGATGAAAAGGAATTTAATTAAGCTATTCTATCTTGGAGATCAGAATGTATGTGTCTTGCTATCGCGTGTAATCGCTTGTTTCACATCTCGGTGGTCAGGAGAAAACTTTCAAGAAAAACAGAAAAAATAATCGACAACGAAAGACGTGCTTAGATAATTAATTTGAAAAAAGAATCTGTCAATTTGTCACAAAGAAATGTTTTAAATATTAAAATTGAGCAAAGCTATGTGTTTTTAGTAATTTCGTGAAAAAAAACTCAATTTTTTTAACTTACGAGTAAATTGTATTTATCTTTCTACATTCCTTGTTTAATATCCATCTACTAGAGCTGCGTTGAACTGAGTGTTGAATATCTTCTCTCAAACAAGTCTGGAGGAGAGAAGTTACAAAAATAAGTGTCGCGTCAATTGGCGTCGAGATATATGTGAAAAGTTGAAGCGTTTGTCCTGCTCGTTATAACGCAAATGGAACGAAATCGAGGGAATATAGAAAATACAGGACGTCAAAGGCCTGAGGTAGACACTCATCTATAATTAGCTTCTTCTAGTCTATTCGAGTCTACTTTAACGCTTCGCCACCTGGGAGTTAATTCCTACGTCGCTGTAAGTTGCGACATAAACTTAAAGGTAGCACGAGAAAAGTAAGGGTAGACAAGGCAGTCGGTAAACGTTTTGAAAAAAAGAAGACTTTGTGAAAAGAAGTTATTTTATTACATAGATAGAGATTAGTGATATTCGCATTTGTATCTGTCTATCTTCATTGTTTTATTTGACTGTGTCAACCTCCTCTAAATTTTGCGTGGCAACAGTACTGGCAACAATACTGGCATTTATAAATTTGAATTATGTTCGTTAGTTTACGGCGTTGTTCTGTTTTATGTGGAAATGGGATGAATCAACGAACTATTTTGGATTAACTGCATCATATAGTGATTATAAAACAGTAGGCAGTCGCGTATCCTCTCGGAAAGCGGGCATTGGGGACAACCGAATTATCTCTAAATTATTGCAGGGAAGGGATAAACCGACGGGTTTACTTTGGGGATATCAGCGAGCTCGTATTAGGTTCTGTGCCCACGTGTTGTGTAATATTGTTCGGTCTCCCGAGTAAAGAAAGATGGAAATCCCACACGTGTCCCCCGAAACATTTCAATCACGGAAACTGTCTGTTATAAGAGAACAAACAAACATATAAATTGCATGCGAACTTATGTCCATTAATCAAATAAACAAATTGCACAATAAAATTACATGAGTGATGAGATAGATTTTTATTCGAGAGAAAAACATACTTGTATGTTTTTGAGAAAAATACGAAGAAGATACAAAAAAGAAGGAGATATAAAAAGATGATATCCACATATATAAAAAGGAAACATTTAAAGTTTTATGCGGTAAATTTTTTAGATTCAGGTTTTACAACGTGTCGATATATATATATATATATATATATATATATATATACGTCAGGTTATAGGACGCAATCAGCTTGCGATATTATGCCGTCAGAAGGTTAACCCAAATGATTGTTCGTTCGTTACAGCGCCGACGAGGGCTTTGACGGCACTTATCCGACGAACGTCGTCGTAAGGAACAATGGGACTTGCATGTACGTGCCGCCCGGTATATTCAAGAGCACTTGCAAGATAGACATTACCTGGTTTCCCTTTGACGATCAGCGCTGTGAGATGAAATTCGGCTCCTGGACATACGACGGTTTTCAGGTGAGCACAGGGGATAGGCATTATCGAAATTGGGTCAGCCAATCGTCGTCGTTTCCTTGATCGGTCTCGATATGTTCGCTCTTACGCCTGGCACAGACGTCGAACTTACGAATTTTCCAATCTGTCGAAAGCACGTCGGTACGTCTCAAGATGCGGAAATAATTTAAACCGGCTCGGTGTCGAGGAGTTTGATTGGGACCTGAAGAACGGATAGAAGAGAGAGTATCTGGAAAGAGAAAAAAAGAACGATAGAGGAGAATCTTCACTGTTTGACGATGTGAGATCCGTTCGTTTCGCGAGCTTCCGAAAAAGAGAGCGAACTTTGAGTAAACTCTTCCGGTCGCGTAACAACAGCGCCGCTTTTTCGTCAGCTTCGCGGGAAAGTAGCTTTTTCGGGATTGCGTCCGTTTGTTGTCTGAACGATATCTATTGGTTATTCGCTCGGAAAATAAAAGAGTGTCGCGATTCTATGCAGGAAAATAAATATATAAAATGTGAACAATATATAAAATGTGTCAATAATGTATGTGAACAAAAAACTTGACTTTTTAATATTTAATTGATCATTTATTGATGATTATTTCAATAATATTTCTGACAGTAGACAACTTTAATATTCCATCATTCATTGTATATAAATAATGAGTAAACTATTCTCGTAATCGTCAATTAATGATTTTGAAACGTTTGTGTGACACGATATTGCCTAATTACCGAAATAATCGTTTTCATGCCGCAACAGTAAAAATTTCACATCCCAATGTCACGCGCATTGGCATCCCATAGCGCATCGGCTGCAATTTGCGCAGATCTATTTAGTGCGCAAACGTGCATTTCCGCCGCGCAAGCAATGTACCTGTCGAGGCTTCAATTGTGGAGCGTGCAACTTCGGAATAATTAAAATTGAGGATGCGAATTACACAGTGCCAGGCAATTCGAGAACGCTCGGAGGTTCATTAAGGAGGACAATAAGCAGAGAACGAAATGGAAACGTGGGACGCAAGGCGCAAGCACGACAAAGGGAATGCGCCACGATTTTCTCCGAGTCCGGTTCGATCCCGGTTGAATACAAACGAGATGCAAAACAGACTTTTCGGTTTGATCGGCCATTTTCATTTAACAATTCGCTCGCAGATATTAATTCGCCGTGGGTTTGAACGTTGAAATTGGCGCGAAAAAATTGGCGCATCGATATTCAAACGCGCAGAAATTGCGGCAGGTTTGCGAATGAAAGAGAGTCTCATATTGAGCCTGTATAAATATGCATGAATTCGCATGAGGCGCATCCTCAGCAGCCCTATACGAAGTCGATAAACTAACAGAGACGGCACAAAGGCAAAACAAAATTTAAGAAAGAGAGACGCTCTAAATTGTACAAATTAATTCACATGTCACAAACAGAAGCGTCGCGAGGTGAATTCTTGCGTTTTATATGATATATATATATATATATATATATATATATATTCCGCAAGCGTTTCTTCGAGCAAGACGACACGACAACCTGTATCTTTGCCACACCCGATAGAACAGATTTTCTCCCGTCGCTCCCAAAACAGTCATCTTGCACGCGGCGCGGCCGCGATAACTTACCTCTAATCGAGTGTCATAAATTGTCGACAGTTGGATCTGCAGCTGCAGGACGAGACCGGGGGTGACATCAGCAGTTTCATCACTAACGGCGAGTGGGATCTGTTGGGTGAGTTTTTACAGTCCTTATCGGGTACCGCTGCCATGCTCTCGGATAGAGCTCTCCGCGCCGAAAGTGATTCGCCTGGCCGATTAGCAATTCTAAAGTCTTGCACGGGCCACGGATGATCAATCGTTTCGCAAATCGGAAACGGTATTGATCCTCACTTTGTCCCCGTCAAAATCGACTGCATCTGGGTCACGCGGGACGTCCGTCGCAAGCGCACGTTCAAAGTTTAGTGTTTTCTACGACGAACACGTTGGATGATCGGTAAAGTGTCGCGAGCAAAATTCCAGCAAGTCGTCTTGCTTGATTCGAAAAGCGAATGATCCAGTCTATCACAGTCATTGAATAATCGCGCGAAAATCTGCTGAACGATTGGAAGCGATCTCGGGCGCGCGCGTACTTACATTGAACATCCATCTTGCATTCTTCAGGAATAAGGATTTGTTTTGCTTTTTGTATGCATGTATGTAGATGTATGCGATGCGCGAATAGCGAATCTCTGTTTATGCGTTTAAATCTACTCAGATCTACAAGATCGCATAAATAAACGCGAGAAGTACACACATAAACACAATAATATAGGAATAAATATTATATATATATATAAATAAAATAAATAAAATTGACATATGTATGTACATATTCATAAATGTTACAAAACAATTAATGACATTATAATATTTATTTCTGTATATTTATTGCAAAAGAAAATATCGCGAACGTCTTTGTCGTTCGATAATGTAATGTTTTGAAAGTAAATACACATATAAATATCCAATAGCGGAATTGCGGTGCAACAGGGTACAGAAATATCCGATCTGTATACATACATCACGAAAGAAACATCGTAATAATGATATATTGTTCCATTACGTGTAATTCGCCGTCGGTGTATTCACTGCTATAAGTGAACTCAAGAAATACACGTTAACGTTTTTATTGTTACTCCAATAACAAGCGAGAACCGAAACATCCGCATATCTCGCGTATTTCTCGAAAAATTGTACGATGCATTACGCGTGGGAATAACGTAGGTCGGTGCGCACGTGTAATGTATGTGCCGCGGTTATGAGACTCGCGGTAGAAATGTATCTTAAGTAACTGCGGCTGCAGTGGAGCGCGCACCAGTTTGTACTCGGAGGAATAACATAAGATAAAATCGTTCGTTTTTCTTTTCCCTGTTGCACGGGATAATTCAGGGAGGAAAGTGAAGAAATTTTTCGCTCCCGGCGATCTTTTGTTGCGCTCGAGTGGGCACTTGTTTTTATTGGCAAAATGCATCGATTGTTCGTCTAAGTGCGCGGCGTCACATCTGAGCGTTTATAGACTGAAAATATTTTATGTCAAACGTTCTATTTTAACATCGTAGTATGACTAATATAGTATTACTGTTAATGATAATTATGCAGTTTAACGGCTTTTCCCAATTTTGGCTATTTTAATCCGGATTTTTTAAAAAACGCTTTATTTCACTACTGAGGAATCGAAGGAGCTCAATAGAATAATACATTTCTTCTTATTTTTTGAAGAAAAACGTGAAATTTGAAAATTCTTGATAATTATGTAGAACGAGTCCACCGATCTCGACGATTTTTAAATATGTTATAGAAGACAAGATTTTGACCAACTTTTTCTTGTATATGTAATTGCCGTTTGGGCTTAGTTTTCGAGATATTTGCTTGGAAAATTGTAGACCCATGTGGAACAGTACATTCATAGACTTCGTTTCGCCCCTAAGCAGGGGCGAGGTGTGGGTTGGACTTCGCTTTGCGTGGAAAGTCGAAAATTCATGTAGCCAAGTTTATAATTGTTCTGTTCTACATGAGAGTGCGACTTTCCAATTACGTTCTATGTATGACAGAAAGTTTATTTTATTGATATATCATTTTTTGTCAATAACTTTTTAATGAAGTGAGCATCACTTAAAACGTTTTGAAGGTCACTCAGGGCCATGACCTTGATATCATATGTCAAAATCAAGGTCATCGAAAGCTACTCTTCTTTTATGTATATTTATCTTCATTTTAGTGATAAAATAAAGCTTTTTGTTTTTACCTCATTGAAATAGTCAAAATTAAGAAGAGCCGCTAAACTGCATAATTACCCTGTTCATAATTTGATTTTTTTTCTTATAACCGCAGGGGTGCCTGGTAAGAGGAATGTTATTTACTACAATTGCTGCCCAGAGCCATACATTGACATCACTTTTGTCGTTATCATCCGGAGACGCACACTTTACTATTTCTTCAACTTGATCGTGCCGTGCGTCCTGATTGCCAGCATGGCCGTCCTTGGGTTCACCCTGCCGCCCGATTCCGGCGAGAAACTCTCCCTCGGCAAGTTTCAACTACGATGTAAAACTCCGATTGCCCCCGACGGCCCGTGAACGCTCCCGCGATTAGGCGCGGCCCTGTTTGCTAAAAGCATCAGACGTTTGCGCGATTAGGTCGACCTACTTCCGGCCGGCGGACTCTCCCACATATCCGGGCAAGAAACTATTCCGCGTAGGTCGCGTCGTCGCGAATTTCTTCCGCAATCTAAGATCTTCGCGAAAGACTTTATCGAGTTTTGACGTGAAAATTAGCATCGATAAAAGTATTGCATTCTATGAGATCTCGGTTCGTTGAGTCCGAATCTCGAATGCGATTTCAATTCCGCTGCGCAATTCTGTAAAGAAAATCGCGTAAGTACAAATTGTATATGCACCAAATATGTATAACTGAACACAGTCGTTCGCGCATTAGATCAATTTTATTACGAATGTGTAAATTTGACAATAGGTATTAATTGAATTAATATATTTTATCTCTAATTTTTTTTTTCTCTAAAAATTTTTAATTAGATTTTTTCTAATAAATATATATTATTTTGATCTCTAATAAATATATATTAATACAGTAAGAGGTACAGAGAGATTGAAATATAGTGTTTTATTGTAATTCACAGAAGTGACAAATGATCGAACGGCGATGGCCCCGTATTAATAATATTTCGACTGAAACTTTCTTATCAGCGTGGTGTTGTTTTGAAATTTAACAAGGTTGCACACATTGAAGAGAAATCCCGTTTCCTAAAGCTCACAAATCGCGCTCGGTGTATAATTCCCAAATCCTTGCCCGCTTCTCATCCGTAGTACTGTGTAAACGCCGTTTCTGTGATTAGAGCCTGGCGCGCGAGTTCGCAAAGGGCATTTACACGATTAGATTTCGCTCCGATTCCGATTGAAACGCGCGTTTCCGCCGCGCAAACTTCGCCGAGCCTTCTATTCCGATCGTCAAGTTCTTCAAGCGTACAAGCGCGTTACTGAATCCGCACTGAATTCGGAAGCGATTGTGACAATCGGCGTCGCCGAGGCGGAGATACGACGACAATGGAATGACAATGTCGAGCAATTGCGATCGTCTCCGTCTCAAGTTCCCTCGCAGCTCATAGCTATTCATAGATCGAGACGCGATAATAATGTCTCTTCACAGAGAGACGTTTCTTTAGAACGGTCGTCTTAATAGAAATGGTTTTTAGTAGGAAAAAAAAAAGAATAATCTACATAAAGCAACTCTTTATATTTCCGTTGCTTATCTCATTTACCTCGTACGCTCCGTCGTTACTTTATTAAAAACAAAAAAACTTGAATAAACATTACAATTTAATTGGACAGTTTTTTTTTCTAATTTAAAACTGAACCACTTCAATGAAACTTCAGTTTATTTCAGAAACTTCAATTTATTTTCATATAAACTTAAAAAACTTAGTATTTTCAACGATGTCGACAAAAGTGTTCTTCGACATGATGAAAGAAATAAAAAATACAATCATCTTATTTCACAAGCGGAATACTCGAGAAGAAAAAGAAACAGTACGACTCGATTGTGATTGATCTCCCGCGTTTTTCAGGAAACTTTAGAACACTTCTCAACGCGTTATCGTGAGTCTCGAAAAAGTTCGAGCCAGGTTTGATATTCAGATGAGGCTCCTGCCACGGATACAGTGGCGTTTTGAAAGTCTAAATAATTTCAAAGCACCTCTTAACGCGATACCACGGTTTGCGAATGAGCTTAAAACAAAGAAGCGAATAATTAAGTTTCTAGGAACGAATGTTTTCTTCGTTGTTTAATCACTATATTAGAAAAAAAATTATATTAATTTTATTTGTTTTAAAAACATTTTGATTTTTGCGTCAAAAAGTGTCTTTAAATTACAAAAGGCACAAATTTTGAGTAACAAGTCCGTCACTTTTAAGCGATGACAAGAAACATCAAATCGTTTCAGGATGCGAACTGAAGGATTTTCGAGGATGCAACGTTTTTACGCACTAAAAATCGAACTCTCGGAGTGTTCAAGGGCCAAAGATTGATCTCTCCTTGACCGCACTCGACTTTAACGATAATTAATCGATGCCAACAATCCTCTTTTACAGGCGTAACCATTCTCCTGTCCCTCACTGTGTTCCTGAATATGGTCGCCGAGACAATGCCAGCGACGTCCGATGCTGTGCCGCTTTTAGGTGAGCGCGATTTAATTGATTTTTAATATGATTAATTTTTCAATATGAGAAAGCAGCGACAGATGATTGATCATCTATATTGCGAACCGCTTGTGTGGGAAAAGAAAGGGAAGAAACAAAGGGAAAGTTTACCTACATTCTTTCAGAACAATGTTTTTTGTTGTGATTGATCTGCAGCAAGAAAACTCGAATTCACTGATTCAAAACTTAAGCAATACACACATATTGGAACACAATTTATCATATTCTCTACTAGATACACACACATATAATATCTCTTATTGAAAGAAATATGCAAATTTTGTTTACGATGTAAGCTTCGTGAAGTTAAGTTAATTAAGAGGATGCTGAACCGTCCTATTTTACCCACGGTTTCTTATATCTATTCTTATTCTGCATTCATTGATCGGAACAAAAACCGCTTCTCTAGAATAAAAGAAAATATAAACAGGTGAGATGAAGGTCTACATCGAGCAGATATGTGGTTGGTAAATATATTTTCCAAATGATTTGAAATACAATATACAGACTAACGAAACGTTTCGTTTCTCACTTGAGACTTCCTCAGTCGATTACAAAATTTAAGTTAAAAAATATAGCGCAAAAAGATAATAAGATTTGACAATCGTAAAATCG
>QVOA01019505.1:0-11117 GCA_014825685.1 Pseudomyrmex cubaensis | reverse complement strand
ACGACGATGACCACGTTTCTGAAATAAATTTTCTCACTTCAAAACTTTATCGTCGCATAACTCCGATAAGAAGCACGAACAAAAAAACGTAAGAATACTTTATTTTGTAATATTTTATTCTGAATCGATTAAGACTAAAACGAAATTGATCGGTTCAGTCGTTACTGAAAAATTGCTCCGTAAAAATCTCTAGTCTTTCTCAATATCTAAATCTCGCGTAAAAGAGGCACAGTGTGCTCGCGCAGTTCGAGCGCCACTTCGTTGCGCGTCAACTTGGCGCGAGGCACTACCGTGCCTCTTGATGTAATGTAAGCGCGGACAGTGCATACAATAAAAGTGTGAAATACGATAATTAAAAAAATCGACTAATTTAATTATGTCACAACCCTAATTGCTATACAAACATTGGAAAAAAATCAAGTACCCAGCAATTGGCTAATTACGTTGATTTATCTTTGGTTTGGATCTGTATAAAGATTTATTTTATCAGACATTTTAAGTTTCTGTAATAAGTGGTTTGTATATTTGTGGATATTTTTTATGTATTTGTACATAAAGATATAAAGTTTTACAAAAATTGAAGAAAATTTAGCTGTGCAATTTTACCGATGAGTCTTTCCTGTATTTCTATTATCTCATTTTCTTCCGAAAAGTAGTGGTTCTATGCAAAAAAGGCATAGAACATAAATAAAGTTTTCAAGAGCTACAACTTTTATTTGAAATATGTTTTTGTTACATAAATATTTATCAAAATACTGTTTAAAAAGTGATAATTTTGTAGTTTTTCTGAGTTTTAAGTTTAAAAATGATCTTGTCGATAATTTTCACTATCATATTCGTAATCAGCACACCAAAACACAGTAGTATACCAATCGACAAAATCGGAACCTTAGACCTTTTCGGAACTTTATCCTTCGATTTGACCTTCTTAAATAATATCTCATATCTTCTACTTTGTTATTTATGGTACAAACAAATATTACTTATACTTATATAATAAATGGCTTTTCCGTTCAGATTAATTTAATCTATTATCACTTCGGCTTGGTCAAAATTTTGCAGACATTCTGTATATACTGTTTCCTCTATATACAAAATCCAAAAAATGAAAACACATAAAAGTAAAAAATAAACATGTAAACCAGTTATTAATATTTTGATATAAAATGCTAAAAAAGAAACATAGTTTTAACTTATCTGTCTCTGATATGGTATTAATAGAATTCTTCTGCAATTTAATGTTGAGCATTTCTCAGAGATTTGAAATAAAAAATCTCTGACTTCAAAGTTTTGCATCTTTCCAAGGTTATATGATTTTTTTTTAATAATTACATTTTTTAGTAGCGTTATTATTCAATACTTGCTCTATTAAGTCGTTAATTATTACTCTATTTATATTATTAATCTCTATTTTTTTATTACTTGCAGTTAATAGTACAGTTTGTTCTGCTACTAACATACAATAATAAAAAAAAAAAAAAATAACATTTAGCCGAAACAATTTAAAGGAAAAAGTAGTTTATTTGTTATTTTAGTAAATAAAAAATATAAAATTATTAGGAATAGTATTAAGCATCACTGACGTATATGTGCTGACAGTATTTTCGTGTTAAAAACGTTCTCATAGATTATAGTGAAAAAACGAAAAAACAAGAATATGTACATACATTTTTGTTTTTTTTTAATTGATGACGATGTATGTATATACATTTATTTAATTAATAACAATATGACACAGGGCACAAAGCGAGGTGTATCGACTGCAGAACCGTATTGAAGTGATGGAGGCGGATAAGGACCGGCTTGAGCTGGAAGCAGAGAAACAGCAAATGTTGGCAGCCAAGTCACGCGAAGAATCTCGCAAAGCCCAAGAAGAGCTTACTCGGGTGCAAGAGATGTACGATCGCGCGGCGCTGCAACTCGGTCGTACCAAGGAACACGAAGAAAAGTCAAAAGAAAACATCGATCGGCTAAGCGTCGATTTGGAAATGGTGCGAGAGCGTTACGAGAAATCACAGATCGAACTGCGGCGTTTGCAAAACGAGCGTGAAAAATTAGTTGCAGACAATGAACGCATCAGTTTTGAACTGGAACGCGCACATTCGCAATTGAACAAGGCACAGGCGGCAACAGAAAAGACACAAGAGGAGCTCGCACGTATGCAGCTGGAAATTGAAAAAATGTACGAGAAGCATGATCGTCAGCAAACTGATGTAAGAAAGGCGCAGGCGGAAGCGGAACGGCTGCGAACCGAGGCAGAGAGCGCGCGTGAGGAATGCGAGAGATACGCAACCCGTTTTGGCAAGTATCAAGAGAACCAGGAGCGACAGAAAGAGGAGCACGAGTGGGCAAAGCTCGAAGTAGAGCGATTACGGGACCGTTTAGAGAAGGCGCTGGCGGAACTCGAGCGAGCACGAAAGGCTGAGCAAGATGCCTCAAGGCTGCGCGCTGATTTGGAACGTGCGGAAGGTGTACGAGGTAAATATCAGTATGAACAGGAGAAGTGGCAAAGTGAGGGTAGTAGGCTACAGCAGGAGGTAGAGAAACTGCGCGAGCGGCTCGAGAGCCGCGAAACCGAATTCAAAAGAACGCAATCTAGTAACGCCGAGCTCGAGGCGAAGCTGCATGAAGCGCAGCTTCAGCTCGAGCGGGCGCGCGATGAGACTGGCAAGGCAACAGCACAACAAGAGCGTAACCGCTCGGAGATTGAGCGTGCGAGAATTGAAGCCGAGAAGATTCGCGACCGGCATGATAAGCTAAAAGCGCGGGCAGATGTCCTAGAGGCAGATAATGAAAAGCTGCGCGTCGAAATTGTGCGACTCGAGCGACTGATGCAGACAGAAGGTAAAACGAGATCGGAGAGTGCGAGTATCGAAGTAGAACGTCTGCGCGCCAGTTTGGACAAGGCAATTGTGGCACGAGATCAGGTCGAGCTTGAGGCCGGTAGACTCGCGAAAGAGCTCGAGAAAGCGCATTTGCAGACTGCGAAATATCAGGAAGCCGCAGAAAACAGCAAGAAAGAACTCGAGCGTCTTGCCGCGGACGTGCAGTTGCTGCGTGAAGAACGCGAGACGCTACGACAAGAATTGCGCCGAGTGCAACAGCAGCAACAGCAACAACAACAGATTGTTGGCGGCGAAGAGCTTGCTCGATTGCAGTACGAACTGCAAGTTGCTCAGCGTGATCGCGACAAGATGGCAGCAATTCTCGAGAATCGAGAGAAGCACTCGGAAAAGATGAAAGAGAAACTAGAGGCGGACGCAAAACAACTGCAGATCGAGCGTGATCAACTAGTGATACAATTAGAGAAGTCACAGGAGATGTTGGTAAACTTCCAACAAGAGCTGAGTGCTAATGAAGCCGAATTGGAGCGACAACGCGAGGAGGCTCGTCGTCTTCAGCAACGAGCCCACGCGCAGACGCCCGATCGTGTCGCTAAGGAAGCGCTTGACGCGCAAATGCGCGAGGTGCAGCGTCTTCAGCAACAGATGCAAAATCTTCAGCAAGCGCAACAAAAAGAGCGGCAACGCGCCGAACAAGCAGAAAAGCGAGTGCAAGAGTTACAGAAGCAATTGACATCGCGTAGTACTGAAACTGCGCAAACCGATGCGGCTCAGCTGGAGCAGTGGCGAAAGTTATGCGAGACGGAACGACAACGAGCAGACACAGTCGAGCGTGAAGCCAGCGAGTTGCAGAAACGGATACAAGCGACCGAACGACAGCTGCATGCGCAGCAACAGCAGATTCAACAGATGCAGGTTACGATGCAACAACAGCAGCAGCAACTGCAACAACAACCTCAACCGACTGTGCAGCAGAATGGTCAAGAGATCAACAGACTAAGAAAGGAGCTCGAACGTGCACACGAAGAAATTAAACAGGCTACCGTGGAACGTGAGCGGTTTCAGGCACAGCTCGAGATGTTGTGTCAAGAATTGGAGAAAAATCAGGTTAGCGATCGCCGCAACGGCAGCGGCGGCATCGCCGTTCGCTGGCGTTTGTTGCTACCAAACAGTTCACTTACGCTATTCATATCACTATCTCTATTACACTCATCACTATCATTATTACTAATAATTATCCGTGCACTCTACCCGCACTTTCAAAAGAAATTATTCCAACACAATTCAGTCGATTGTGTCAAAGAAAGAAGAAAGAATATCTTCTTCTTCTTTTTTTTACCGAGAAAATCAACAAACTTAATAAACTCTACATATCAAGAAAAAATAAGATATATATGCATGTAAATTTAAAACCGTTTGCTTTGCAAATAATAACAATAATAAGACAGGTCGGTTTTGAGCAAAATAAATGGTAAATAATATTCAAGAATACATTATGTTACATTTTATACAATATAGATGCGAAACGTTTTATACTCTTACTTGAGACTTCTTCAGTTGCGAAAATTGCAGAAACAAAAGATAAAACAATCAAAATACAATCAAAATAAAAAGATATAAATATAAAACACAGAAACAATTCTTATTAAAATGTGTGCTTCCAGTAACAAAATATAGTCATACGTTACACATACCACCAGGTTGTCCAAAGTGGTTAAAAAGATCCTATAATGAGCTCTCATACAATAAATAAAACGCAAAAACTAAAAAACGCAAAACATCAGATAAATAACTTACGATATGTTGTTCAGAGTCAACTGTTAAGAGAAGAACAGAGGCAGCTACTTATAAACTTATCCTCTTTACAAAAAAATAGTCAAATGATAAAATTGTTGAGTCAAAAACAAGGTTTTATTTTGTTTAAAAGTTCGAAATAAGAACTGTAACATTACAAGGTCATTAACTGAGACCATTAGATTGCATTTTTATATATGAACCCTTTCAGAGACAAGTCTCTTGTAGAAATTCGATTCATGGTCCAAACTTTGACATTACTTCAATCAAATGAATGATTGTGTTCTAATCTATGTTTAGAGACAACGGATAATTGTGGAGTACGGATGTCATTTTTATGTTCTTTTAATTTAGTAACTGCCTTCTGGTCTGCTCTACAAAAGACGCGGTTGTTACAATTAATTTTATAAATAATATTAGTATTAAAATCATGAGGAATGTTGTCCTTACGAACTTCAATAAGTTTATCAAGTCTATTGAAACATTTGATTAAAAATTCGGTGCTTTTAAAAGAGTATTTCACTGATTTAAATATATCCTTGATGTAAGGAAAAAACGATAACATTTCTCTCTCTTCAGTACATTAGATTTTTTCGTCGCAAGCAGTATTAAGTTTAAAGGAAATAAAGTTTTTTATTCTAGAATTAATGCTCTTAAAAATCAGCTCAAGAAGATAACCATCATAATCAATAAAGTGTTAATACAAAAAAATAATATTCTTTTCATGAAAGTCCGAGTGAGATAAGAACTAGGACCTATCAATGAAACTATAGATAACACTTATCTTATGGCATACAGAATGATGTGAAAAAAACAAAAGATATTTAATTGAAAACGTTTTTTTTTTTATATGACCAGTCAATTTTGAAATAGCTATTGGCCGTATTAATGGAAAGATCAAGAAAATTAATACAATAATTTTGTTCTTTTTCTACCGTAAATTCTAGTTCTGGTAAATGTTTACAAAAGGTCACCACCCTCCGATTTGAATGAGCTTCATATATGTTGTCAAGGACATCTCCCTGAGTAACAATCGAAAGGTTTTAACCGTTAAGGTTTTAACCGTTAAGGTTTTAACCGTCGCTTGTTGTTTATTAAAAGGTTATAAACAATAGAAGTTTTATAAATAAATTTTTATTTTCCGACATTATGTACATTTTGTTCGTATTGTAAGCGTGTAGGCAAGGAGGGGGCTGCGCCTTCTGCAAGGAGAAAGGCTCTGTCCCTCCCTCTGCTCCCTCCTCGAGAAAAAATAAGAAACAACTTCTGATTAAGTGTCGCTAAAAACCACGTACATACTATCGACATGAAGCAACATGTAATGTCCTCCTGCGGGGAAGCGCAGCCCCTTCTTTTGCCTACACGCTTACAACACGAACAAAAAGAACGAAACGAACAAAAAGAATGAAAAAGTAGCCTTCACCGCCTATATGTAAACTTTGTTGATCCAACTACAATGTCACACACAAAATATAGAACGAATTTGGCGTGAACAATATGCAAGCAAACATTCTACGTTATGGAACATCAGCTGAACATTACACATTCTACATAGCTGAGTATTTATTTAACACGTTGACTGCCACGGTATTTTTCAGAATTCCGGTGTAAAAAGCAAATTTAATTTAATCATATTATATTATTAAAAACTAATTATAGTACATAGTAATCATCATATTTACACTGATATACTACGAATTTCATCGTAGCTGCACAAATATGGCAAGTAAACAACTACGAGATAACTCGTACTTGGCGTCCTAAGCAATAACGCAAACTACGAGTTATCTCGTAGTTGGCAGTCAACGTGTTAAACGTCGTTTCGTACACGAAGACCGTATTGACGTATTTTTTACGATCATGTCAGAAATATATCTCCTCACTGACATTCGGTAACAAAGTAATGAATAAAATTTATAATGTATTTTAACAAATAAAAATATATGTATATAACATTGTTATAACATTATTTACAACACGCTTATAACACGCACAAAATGTATATAATGTCGGAAAATAAAAATGTATTTATGAAACTTCTATTGTTTATAACTTTTTAATAAACAACGAGCAACGGCTAAAACTTTCCGATTGTTACTCAGAGAGGTGTCCTTGATAACATATGTTAAGCTCATTCAAATCGTAGGGTGGTGACCTTTTGTAAACATTTATTAGAATATCATCTACGTAACGGTAAAAAAAAGGTAGCGGTATACCAATCAAACGTAGGGCCTCATTTTCTATATCTTGTAAAACCAAATCAGCAATGACAGGGAACAATGATGAGCCAATAGGAATGCCATGGTTTTGCTTATAAATAGCGTTACTAAAAGTAAACAAAGAAGACGAAAGAATAAAAAACGTCGCAAGTAAAAATTCCCTTAAAGTACTAGTTTTTTTATTGATAAAATGCCATCTATTTTTTAACCCGTTGATGGCTAAGGTAATGGGAACGTTAGTAAGTAATAATACGACATTCAATGAAAAAACGACATCATTCTCTATGAATTTAATTTTCAAGAAACTTTTGTAAAGGTTGAAACTATTTATAACGTTGCTACTATCGGGATGCTATCAACAATGATTTTGTGGAGAAAAACAGCGAATGAGTACAGAGAGATGGTGACGGAAGAAACAATAATCCTGAGAGAAATGTTTTCTTTATAGATCTTAGGAAGAGAGAGAGAGAGAGAGAGACTATATGCCTTTGGTAACAATGTTATATATTTTGGTAACACTTGACCTGTACATCTCAAGCATATCTTTATTAATGCTAGAAAGAAAAAGATTTTTGTCAACAAAACATTGCAATCTGGGAATTATGTTATTTCTAACTTTAGCTCTTAAATCATTGTCACATTTTTTTAAATTAAGCTCGGTGTCTTTGATAAATTCAAAGATTAGTTTGTTTTTGTTGGAGCTCATAGGAAGACAATGTTTCTCATCCAACTATAATAGATTGGAAATAAAATCCGGAATTTCATTATTAGAAATATTTATGAACCAATTTTTATTAGTAGAGATTAACGGATTGACAAGTGTTCTGTCAAAGAAAAGGGAAGACAAAACAGAGACAGAAGTGATAGATTCGTAAATGTTCGGCCGCCTCTTGTTAAAAACAATATTATTGGTCACTCGGATTGGAATAGTTGAAAGAGTAAAAATATTGTATGAATAAAAGTGTTTTATACGTGTCAATTATTGACTTATTTTTAAGCCAAAAAACTTATTCAAAAAGGACAACCTGGCGGCATATGTAACGTATAACTATATTTTGTTATTGGAAGCACACATTTTAGTAAGAATTGTTTCTGTGTTTAACATTTATATCTTTTTACTTTAATTGTAGTTTTATTGTTTTAGCTTTTGTTTTTGTAATTTTTGCGACTGAAGAAGTCTCAAGTAAGAGTACAAAACGTTTCGCATCTTTATTGTATATATAAAAGGAGGATGTGTTAAAAAATTCTGATTTTTTACCCTTCCGGAACCTCCTAATATCGAAATATTGTTATTTGGATCTTATATGAAAAAGAAAAATTATTATCACATTCCAGAAGTGCAGGGAAAATGAAATTCTTCAGGGTTTTGTTTGGGCTTTCTGTAGAAAATCGAAGTCACATAGAATGCTAACATTTGTCATAAATTTGATGTTTTGGAATGGTTTTTCTCATTAATATTTTATAAGTTGAAAGACTCGAAAAGCTACTATCCATAGATATATGTTAATTCGATCATAGAATGTGAAAATTGTATATAAAAAAAAAGGAATGGCGTCCATAATATGCAATTCTGTCTCATTTTAAGGAATCTCTCCGAATGACTTCTTAGCTTTTTGAGTGACAATTTTTCTATGTAAGCATTTTGTAATTAAGTATTCGTAGGTTTTTGAGATCACTGATTACGAATCTGAAGTTATGCTAGATCTGATTTGAAAAAGTGCTTGAATTTTCAGGTGGTAATAAGTACTAGCTTTGGTTCACCATATTGGATCCGTTATTTTGAATTTTGAAAGTCTGACTTTAGATTTGTAAGCAGCGACGAATGTTAGCACTCTGACTATCAGATTTTTAAAAGAAAGCCAAACAAAACCTTGAGGAATTTTATTTTCTCTGCACTTCTAGGATTTGAGACTATTTTTTCCTTTTCATATAAGACCTAAATAACAATATTTTGATATTACCAAAGGTTCCGGAAAGGAGCCAAAAATCGGACTTTTTTAACGTAATATATTCTTGAATATTATTTACCATCTATTTTGCTCGAAACCGACCTGCCTTATTATTGTTATATATATATGCATGTTATATGTATATTTTGTATGTATATTTGTGTGTATGTATGTAAACCTTTACGCGTGACAAATAATTGGTCACGTTGCACGATTGGTCATGTAGCTTATCAAGATCATCAATTTGTATTATGAAGCAATTATTCTTTCTGTAAATTTTATCCCCTTTGCAAGTCTTTCAATCACTGCTATTTTTATCGCTTATTGCTATTAAATACATGTTCACCTTTCTAATTATTATGATTAGTGTCTTTTTTTATTATTTCACGTTTGTGTTTGTATTCTTATTTTTGTGTGTTAGCATTATTCTTTTTTATTATTTTTATTATTATTATTGTTCTTATGGTAATCATACATTTTAGGTCACACATCACCGATTTTGTTGCGCTTTAGATATGTTGTGGGGCAGGTCATACTGAGTAATTATGTAAAAAACTTTTGTGGGGGACAACCTTGGTCTAGAAGATATGACTATTCGGAACAATACTATTAGTTTTATGTTTTTTTTGTTCGTATTGTAAGCATGTAAGCAGGAGGAGGGCTTTATTCTCCCGCAGAAAAAGCCACGTGGCTTCGCCCCTCTCCCTGCTCTCCCCTTCGAAAAATTCACGTACACACATTGGAACCTATGCAATGAAAAAATAAGAAAAAATAAATAACGACTTTTAAATGTCACTTCATGTCGAAAGTGTGAACATGGTATTTTCGAGGCCACTCTTCTTGCGGGTAAGGGAAGCAAAGCCCCCTCTTGCCTACACGCTTACAACAAAATTACAACTATTGACAATCTTCAACGGTCGTTTTTGTAATTATATTTCTTATAAATAACTTTTATATTCTTTTGTGTACAGTCTTTAACACATCTGATATACACAAACTTTGCTGTACGTAAGATCAGCTTATGATCTTAACATCTAAACTAAAGCATTAAACTTCTAAAACTTTAAATTGCCATAAACCAAAGCCGTCCCTCACAAAATTGTTTTACATAATTACTCAGTATGACCTGCTCTACAACATATCTAAAGCATAACAAAATCGATGATGTGTGACCTAAAATGCATATTTACCGTTGTTGTTATTGTTGTATTTATAGTTACTATTGATACTGTAATAATTATTGTTATTGTTATGATGACAAAGCGAGCGCGACAAAAAAAAGCAATAGAGATATGAAGTAAATGAAAAACTACATGTATAATTTGAAAAAAAAAAACAGTAAACTTTTGCATTTTCATGCGCTTGCTTCTCTACATTATTATTATTACATCTCTATTTGATACTATTATTATTATCATTATTATTATTGATATTATTATAGTATAATATATTATATGGCTGCGCTTATGTCACATATAAACATGACAGCCAAAAGTATTTTCAAAAATTATGTTGCAAAAGCATGCGTTGAATTCGAGAGATATAAAAAACTATCGTTTTATTCCTTCTAAAGTGTCTACATTTCTCTATATAATAATTATATGCATTGTATTCACATACTTATGTCATTAAGTTTGAAAACGATAGTGTTTTTATCTGATTGAAGATATACACACATGAAATTAAAGTATATATGGACATTTAACGTATATATGTATATACAAAAGTATATATATACTTATATATATAAGTATTACTTATATATATAAGTATATATATACTTGTATATACTTTACACTGTGTAAAGTACATATAAGTAAATATATATATATGTATATATGTATATATTTACTTATATGTACTTTACACAGTGTAAAGTATATACAAGTATATATATACTTGTGTATATACATATATACGTTAAATGTCCATAATTATAATATATTATAAATATATATTTAATAGTATATAAAAGTAGTATGTAATAGTATATATAAGTAATAGTTTATAAAAGCATATATATACATATATATATACTTATATATACTTTTACTTATATATATTTTACATAGTGTAAAGGATATAAGCATTAGAGTGTCCGTTAAAATAGTGAATTTCAAATTTTAATGATTCCACCCTCTAGTTTGGTTCAAAATAAAACAAAAAAATTCTGTGCTAAGGCTCAACCCTGTATCTCAATTAAAGACAAACTTTAAACCCTGTAGAGACAAACTTTTCTTATTTTAATAATGTAAACAGTAATTTTTTCCACAGTCTAATAATTGAGTGGAAAATTGCAATATACCGTATAA
>QVOA01019504.1:0-35067 GCA_014825685.1 Pseudomyrmex cubaensis | reverse complement strand
AAAAAAAAAAAAAAAAAAACAAAAAACGAAAGATCCTTCTCAGAATCCGTGAAAATGGCGGAACAGGTAGGTATACGCAAATACGCGCTCGCTCGTATTGAGAGGAAGCGAGCACACAAAAGCGGCGAATGCGGTATTTTCCGCGGATTAGTCGGATAAACGAAAAGTGTCAGATTTTTCGCCACGCCGCGCCGCCGGAGTACGCCAAATTCCGCCGCTTATATTTCGCCTTTATTTCAGGCGATGCCGCCTGATGCGCCCGGGCAATAGAAAAAATAAAATAAAACGTGTGTGTTGGAAAACGTATGTGGGAAATGGAACCGTACGTGTTCGATATGCCGCGAGTAAGTTAAAACAAAGCAAACATTAGCGAGTCTATATCGATCAGTACAAAGCTGACGTATATCATTTTCGTTAAACCTCATACATCGATTTTGAGAGTTCTGGTTTTATTTTCGATAGTTCAATAGTTCATGACAGATAAAACAAACATTGTGGCTATTTTAAATTAATAAAAAGTTACGCGATAGCTTCACCCAACAGACACGTTGTATCGCTTCCTGTACGAGAAACAATTCGAAATTTCAAGACAGCAATCGCAACAATTAGAGACAAAAAGTCAAGTTTTTTCTTTTTTTTTTTTTTTTAGAATCTCTGTGCCGAGACTTTTGCGAAAAATACGCAAAAAGAAAATCCAAAGTGTTTACCGCAATACGCTCGAGCGCGCGATAAGGTCACGGGTTGCAAAACTGCGCGGTAAACAGTTCGGGAAAAACAAGTAATAACTCTTCCGAAAATAAATCACCCTCCGCTCGTGTTTCGCGGCTCGATTGCTTTCGTATTCTACCAGCGAGCGAGCGATTCGCGTTTTTCATAATTATAAACGCGCAATGCTGCGACAAACGATCTCTCCGCGATGCAGTTCGCGAAACGATCAGACCGGTTATTGATACCGTGTGTGTGTGTGTGTGCGCGCGCAAAAGACAAGTTGGAGAAGAGAGAGAGAGAAAGAAGACATAATCCGTGGTGGCAGCGAGGGTATCAGCGATAAAAGGATCATGCCGGTTTTTACGAGCGCGGCAGGCGTGCGCTCCCTCTCGTACGCTGCGGGTCCCAATGTGCAGTCGGCCTTAAGTTTCCGCAGGGATAGAAACCGCGAAACGACGAGCACCATGGACATCTCCCTCTCCCGCTACGCTTCCATCTTCTTTCCGTCGACGGGCTCGCTCGATAACGACCGCTGCAGTTAGGAAAACGCTCGGAATCGGGATGCGCTTAAAGATACCGTCGGGAAATACTAGACAACGCAGTACAGACAGTTTAATGACATCGCGCCATGATTTTTACGCGAAACCGCGGGTTCAGCGCGAACGTGCGATTGGTAACGTTTGGAATTCGAGCATTTTAAATCTTTCTGTGAAACGTATCGCAACATATATATATATATATTTATTGTGCAAGTATATTTACTTGGACTATACAGAGAAATATAATCGAATAAGTGAAACACTGACATTTGTCAATCTCAACACTCGATGCGTTTGCAGAAGCTGAAAGTAAACCGGGACAAATTATTTCGCGACGTTCTTCGCAGATAATCGCCACATTTCCAGCCGATCGATCTTCCCGGTGATGCTGTTCTACATTAGCTTCGTCGTAAGTCACGTATACTACCCGCGAGCCACAATTGCGATATATCAGCGCTATCGCTCCGGCGCGACGACCACATAAATTCTTACTATTAAACGAAATCACGGATATCGGGGAGACCGTGGTCTAAAACCGACCTCATTGCCGGTCTTCTCATTCGGTCGCGGTATAAATCGCTCCTTTCCGCAAAGAGAACGGTCGAAGTTAGTTCGCCGTTCTCGACCGCGCGGCCGCCGAGAGAGCTGCGGAAGGGGAAAGAAATCTCCTTTCGTCGAAAGTGGTGGGAAGAGGGCAACGGACGCAAGGGGTAAGTCCGGAGAAAAGCGGCGCATTATCGGGGGAAAAGCGGCGCGAGCTCGCTCGCATACTTTCGGCTGACTGCAAATAAAGGCTCGCTCCTTGCGCCCGTTATCTCAGGCGTATAATCTAAAGCGGCCCGCGTAAAACCGTCTATGCGAATCCCAACGCAGCCAATGCCATTGAGAAAGAAGATATATATATATATATATATATATGAGTACGTGTTTGGTGTAGTTATGTACTCGATTTTGTCGCTACACGCCACCGACAAATATAACGGAGACACGTATTCGCGAAAAGCGTATGTCCGTGCTTGTGACTGTATAAAGAGCTACGATAATAGCATGATGAAAATTCTAAAATATTCCTCTTACAGACCGTGTTCTCAATCTTTGTTGCACCTCAGTATATATTAGCTCATTTCCATACCTACGTATACGAACTGATTTATGTACGCATCTGAAATGTTTGGACAATATCCGCTTGAGAATGTAATAATAAATGAACACGGTGTCTTCCAACTTTCCTCTTAACTGCCTCTCGCACGAGTGTACCACGGGGGACGGTAAAAGATAAAGGCACCGTGAGAGGAAGGGATGCAAGGACATGCTCACTGGACGTTGCATTTTATCGTACGTGTGCTCGGTGCATATGCGGCGTCGACCAGTATGTATTCAAGCCACGTAGGAAACCTCCTCTACTTAACTATCCATTAAATATGACCGCCATTCGCCACATGGCACAGGCGCTGCAGCACGGCACCAAAATCCAGAGTAATCTAAGGAAAATATCATGGTAAAAAGTGGAGTGCATCGATCGATATCGCTAGCCAGACGAACAAGGATAGAATAATATTTGCTAGAATTCAGAAATAGGATGCTACGTGAACTTTTAGCTTCTTGTTGTATAAAGTAAAACTTATCCTCGTTTAATTAATCCAACCACGCAAGTCTTGCTTACACAAAACATTTCTTTTTTGTTTTCTTTATCAGGAAAAAAATTTCTGCGATAAGGAATTAATGTGCGTTCGGAGGCAGATGAGAAGATACGCTGGTTCGCGGAACAGACGCGGGAAAACAGCGAGCGTTGGCGCGCTATTTCGAGATAAATTCATTCGAATTAATTGGTTTCGCCTTCCCCTCTTTCTCCTGTATCCTCCCGCCGTCCCCGTTCGCCGTTCGTGTCGTTGCCACTTTGTTCTACCTCTCGAATAAATAATTTCGTTAATGTGTAATTTAGATAAGCGCACGCGTCGCGGAAGCCTTTTAAATTGTATTGCGTGTCGCTCGTTCGTACCGAATTTATCAAAATTAATTAATTTCCTATGAATATGTAACGCGGCGCATTGTAAACAAGCGCGGTGATGCGCCCTCCTGGCGGACGCATTTAATCAATAGCGCCCGCATTAAGCGTGTCAATTATCAATGAGGTACCGACAACTATTTCAGGACTATACGCAAAGGCGATTAATTATCAATCAAAGTGCAGTTTTTGCAACGCGAAATTGGCTCGTCTCGTGCAATTGACGCAGGAGGAGGTGAACTATTAGTTTTCTGGATCGGTGATCGGAAAGCTGCCGTCGAACGCTTCTCTGATCTATCGGTCCGCAAGAATTATAAGAATCACCGTCCAAAGTACGAAATTACGAGTAGACGGGTATCGATGTCGATGACAAATTAGAAGCTCCCGAGACGCGATTAAACGACCCTTCCCCTACCGCGACGCAAATTGCCTCGTTAATCTGGTATTAAATCGCGGTATAAACGATCGAGATCCTTTTTTTCTTCTTCTTCTTCTTCCTCCCCCGACTGCTCCCGAAAAGGAGTCGTATTTTTACGAGATAATGGGCTCCCCGCTAAAACTCTCTGTGTGATTATAATAGATGCGCGAACGGATGCGCCTTTGTCGGCGCGTTGAACGTCGCAACGCGATAAAAAAAAATTCTTCTCCAATAAGTTCCAATTGTACGTTTAATCATATGTAAGTGCGTTAGAAATCGTTGATCAAACAAGTAGGTTAAAACAAAAAAAAAAAAAAAACCAAGAAATATAGTCAGCAATTTCGAACGCGTTTTAAAATATTTCATATTTCACAAACGGAACAGAAGGTTTCACTGTGTTTGTTATACGCACAAAGACATAAGCTCTCGTGACACGAGTAAAGGTTCTTTGTTACCCATTAGTGCTTAGCCGTTACACAATGTAAGCTTTAATGCCCGGCAACGTAAATCATTAAGCAGCAATATAATTAACGAACGTAAAGCTATCGGGAAAAGAGGAGAGAAAACAAGTTGTGTACATTTTGTGCATGTAATATCTATCTTTTCTGTCTGTTCAATTAACGATACGTAGAAAAAAAAAACGCAAACAATGAAAAGTTAGTCTGCCAAGTCAATCTATCTTTTTAACATCCGCACGAGTGCCTTTTCCTCGCAACGAGATTTTCCTTTCCTTTTTCCGAGGGGTCGCGCGCGTGAAAACCGACGAGAATCGATCGATATGCCCGTCCACATCTGGGTCGCGACTTTTTCTCTAATTACTTGCGGCTTTGAGGGCGGCTGCAGCATCTACCGTTAGGTCGATGCAATTCTCTCTCCTTCTCATCTACGTTTCTTCTTCCCTCATTTTTAAAAGGCAACACGATTTCGAATTCGTTCCAGCGCGACTGCGATGGCGTAATCTTCGTCAAAATCGAAGCTCAAAGGTTGAAGGTTCTCTCCGTGCCGCCGCCATGAGACGGAAGCTTATTAGTCGACTGATTAATTATCGTTCAGCAGACTCGTTCGGGAGGCAGGGAGGGACGTGAGTGTCGCAAAGCGTCGTCTTCTGACGGCCAGCGCCAGCTTCTTTGAACGAAGCGAGCGAGTACATATACTGGAAACCGGGTAATACCAACACGAACTTTCTTGCGCGATTAACTTTTCTCGAAAATCCTACGAAAAGTCCCGCGCGACGAAGGTACTTTGCGAGAATGTCTTTCGAGAAAATCCGCGTTCGCCGACACCGAAGACACGCCAAAGAAGACGCGGGGAGAAAACGCGGAAAATGCGAACTTTGTTCGTAAACATTTCCTCTTGACCAACATACTAACCGCCGTTCTTTTTTTTTTATTGTCTTTTCTGTCGCGCTAATTGCATCCGCTCTTTGAAGTGCAAGTTTGTGAATGGTCGCGCGTAATCACCCACGGGCAAGGAAGGGAAAAGAAGAAACGGCGAGCGAGTAAGAAACAACACAACAAGAGACAAAGGGAGTCAAGACACGGTGGTGCTAGAGAGGGGGGCCAACGGTGAGGAAATGGAGCACGGCGGAAGAGAACGCGTGAGAGTGTAAAGTTACCGATTGGACACGGAACGCGACAGGAGGAGATACCGACGTGTATTGGCACAATCAGTCGACGGCACGTTACACCACTCGTCGAAATGATTGCAGTACCTAAGAGCGGAACGTATGCGCGCAATATATATAGCTGTACGCACGTATACACACGCCTTTCGGTTCGCACGCTTATTCGCGGGCAACAATGTAGAACGGCTAAAGACGTGGAAAGTTTCGCGATAATAAATTATGGAACTTGGATCGTAAAACCGCGACTCTAAATTAGCATGTCTTCTCGCGTTTCACAAGGCGGTACATCGACAGACATGATCGAAGTTGCCGTAACGAATAATAATTGCAGTTGGCGCATTAGTCGCACACGGCGTCGAATCTTTTTTTTTTTTTTTTTTTTTTTTTTTGTAACAACGGGGCGAAACGCGCGTTGCATCGTGGCCTGCATCGTGATTGAAAAAATTGTATCCGGATAAAACAAAAACACATTGTGAAAATAAAAAACATCGAGCAGACTAGAATAAAATTGTTACACGCGGTAACAGGAAAACACGCTGACTGTACGATTCGTTACGGTGAAATCAATCTATTAGCATGGTTTATTGTTGAAACTAAAAACAAAACCGTTATTTTTTTTTTTTTTTTTGTTTTGTTTTCATGCTCGACACTACAGCGTGTCCATGTAAATATAGAGAGAGTGATAATATTTTCACAAATATAAAACTGTTATGTGAGCGAAGGGTTGCAACTTATCCATTCTGTGGTTACAGGTTTGAAGATTGTTTGTCGCTCGAAAGTTAGTAACACGGTCAACGAGATGGTTCTCAATGTCAAAAGATGCAAACTAACTCTCAACTTTGGGAGATAGTCCGGGAGAAAGAAATGCCGGCACTCACGCACCCGTTGCGGCCATTATTTTCCGGGACTTTCGTTTCACGAGTAATTTCACCGGAATTAATGGCACATCACCCAAACGTCCCGTTCATTTTCAGAATTCAAGATCTCTTCGGGAGAATGCGCGCGCCGCTGGGGTCGATTATAATTCGTCATTCCGACGACGCTTATCATTATACCGCGAGGGGGAAATATTACCCGACTCGAGCGAATTCCGTCCGTTACGTTAAGCGTAGCGCGCAGAGACGCGCGTAGAGAGTAATGCGCCAATTAACCCTTTTGCGCCCCAAGAAAATTTCGAGAGAGAGACCAGCGGATGAATATTAAGTGTTTTTCTTTTTAGCCGCGTGCTAATTATCACCGTTGCTGATATAACATATAGTGTCGCCTGAAAACTTATTTTTCAAAATACAACATTGAGTTTTTTTTATGTATAAAATATATGTGTTATAAAAAAAATTATAATACGTATGCGTTATAAAAAAAAAGTATAATACATTGAGAGGCGTAATCTTTTGTAAAATTAGGCGTAACTTTTTGAAAAATTTGATTGGTTCATTTATACGCTCGAATAAAAATCCACCAAAGTGTCGCTCGAATAAAAATCCACCAAATCCTCTCCTTCTATTTGTCACGCGCGGCGAAAGCATTAACTCGACCAATGATGAATGCATATTAGAATCGGAAAGACAGTCGTTATGGCGCGCGGGGCATGTCGACACGCAGACAGACGAGAAAAGATTGTGCGAGAACGTTTCATCGAGCTCGTTCGCGGTCGATATATAGTGAGGGAAAGAGAGCGAATTTATTTTTCCCTGGCGAGGATAAATCTGCGCGTGCAGGTAAATCAATTTCCTGGCCCGCGGCGAGACCTGCGAGAGACAGGACGAGTCGTTACGCTTTTTATAACATTTTTCCAAGTCAATTTCCTTTCGCCCATCGACGACGCAAACCTAAGATTCCCCCCGGGAAGAACGAGAAGGAGAAAGAAAGATGCGTTTTTGCGAGAGTGGATACAGTTTTAACCTTTTACTCGGCAAATTAAATAGATAGCTTTAATGTATAAATGCTACAGTTCTTGTACGCTAACCAAGCAAACCTAAAAACATTCAGTCTTTTAAATTTATAATCAAGGCTTAGTAAAAATTGCATCAAGCTTCTTCCCTTCTCATTAAATATATGAAAAACTGACGGATATGTGCAATTGTTACAAAAACAAAAAAAACCTGAATATTTCGGATATTTGTCAATCTATTAATCGGCGCGGTCTCGCAATGCGGGAACCAGCACACGAGCGCAAGGCACCGATTGTTTCACAATCCTCGCGACGATCGTTTCCGCTTCCGCGTCCCGTGTCCCGCATCGCGCGTTGGTCCAACTTTCAGGGAATTTAGGTCGCGCGGGAGACAAAAGGCGAGAGAGTGCATCGGCGCTTGCTGTTCGTCACGCACTGACGAGCGCGCATCTGTCACAGACGTCGAGAATGTCCCGATGGATATCGATGGTCTCTCGATGCTCAAATCCAGCTCGTCGAATGGCGGATTAACCGGCGAAGGGAGCGAGACTGGAAGGGGAGAAGGCAGTATCGCGAACATGGCGATTCCGGAAACGTTGCGCCGTTGCATCTACGGTGGATGCATCGGAAGAGGCCGCGTTGTTCGAGAATCGGTCGTCGTTCCCGTGACTCGACGAGAACACGTGAGAACGATATACAGCACGATAATAGAACACGGTCTGTTACAACGTTGGATCACCTGCGCGTTATTGTTGTAACACCGACTGCAGTTTGACAGTGACGGTATTCGCACTGATTGAATGAGTCACCGTGTTTCGCGGATGATGCTACAGAATGGCAGCTAGTGTATTTCGGACCACGTGCACGAAACACAGAACCGAGAGGTTAAGCCAGTTGTGCCGTGCTGCTAGATCTCGGCATACAAGAGCAGAGAGTATGTTAATTTCTCTGAATTGTTACGTGATGAAACCGGTCAAAAAGCATAAAATAATGTTGGTAGACGATAACAATGCAACATTATGTAGAATTTATTAATTTTCTTATTTGTATTTAAATCATCAGAATTATTTAAATTAATTGTGCTAAAAAGAAAAAAATCAAGAATTTAAATATTAATTCTCTATATTCAATATTCTTTTCGTTTATCAAAGAATTTCCCATCTAATCGACGCTAACGACGTTGAAAAAAAAACAAAAAAAAAAAAAAACGTCTATCTTGCGCACTCGTAACGAACAATTAATTCACGGAAAAACACTTTTGTCTCACTCAATGTTACGTAACACGAGCGCACGCGCAGATTGCTCAATGACGGGCAAGAATCAAAAGGGCAAAGGGAGGAACAGAGAGACAGGGTGAGGAGAAGGTCGATACGTCGGACAATGAGGAAAGGGGATAACAATGCCCAGCATGGGACGAGTGGGCGAGACAATACGCTGCGGCTGATTCGCACCCCGTCGCGAATCCCTAAATCAACGTTCAGCATATAATAAAACGGCGTCGCGCCGGCTAGAGGGACTTTAATGAATCGCCCGCGATTTTCCTTCCGCCGGCGACCACTTCTGTCGCGGCGTGTGTACATACGTACGACAACTCTTTTCACATATCGCCAATACCGCCTTTTGACACACTGTCAATGCCACGCGCGAGGATCGCCCGCGAGATATGATCATTCGATAATTGCAACGAATTGAAGGAGACATCTACGAGCTTTAAATCACAATGAACTGGTCGACGCAAAAGACAGAGACCGATTTCGAACTGGCCTTTTTGCGAGAGAGATGTATGAGCTAAATGCGCACTTTCTGACTCTTTCAGAATATATCGGGAAGACAATAAAGACGCGAAATGTGTCATTTTCTACATCCATTGTTGGCCATATAAAATAGTAAAATTGTTTTTCATGTGGATAAAACAAAACTACTATTTGATAATAGTTTTTTAATATATAATAACGGTATATAGCAAGATACTTAGAGATAAAAAAAGTTTAACGATCTGTAATACACATTAAATTAAAAAAAAAAAAAAGCTAAAAAGTAGCGAAGTGAAAAGAAAAATATGTGCTATAAGTATGTGCGCGTGTATCAGTTGCTTGCGATAAAAGTGCAACCAGCATCCACAAGTTTTATGCTTCTCGCCATTTCAGATGTCATTGGCAGTTACGAAGGTGCCTTCGTAGCTTGAGGAGTTTCAGAAAGTAAAAAGAATAAAACACTTAAGTCACTTTCAAAGAACGTGACTATAATAGACAGACAGACATGGTTAGACGCGAGCATGAAAGTTGTGACGTCAGTGAAAGATACGGCAAAATTGATATGATTCGGACTATAAAACTGTTTACGATTTAAATATGTCGCTAATGTATGTTATACAGAGAAATGTAAGAATGGTGTATTTGCCGCGACATTTTAATTAATTTATTACATAATATTGATATCGCACGAAAGACATCACTTAAAATTTGAATCTCGAACAAAAGAAAAATCCGAATGGCGCGGTCATAGTAGTAAAACCCTCTGTAAAGCCAGACACGAAGTGTCAAGGAGTAATGTCGTTCTTTCAATAGACAAGCGGCATCTGCTATCTGAGCAGTCGCTTAAGTCTGTCTTTCCGAGAGAATAGAAACACATGTACGCACGCACGTACACACAGACACACATAGAGACTAGAAGAAGAAAGGACGAAATGGGAGGAACTCGCAGAAAATATTCGAGAGCTACGGTAGCGTTCCCTCGGAAGTTTCGGGGCGGCTTCGTGGTTTTCGGTTCCTCTTTTCCCGTCTTCTTTCCTTTTTCTCTGACCCCCACAATTTTCCCAGTCGACGTCGAGAACTTTTCAGGAATCTATATATATACGCGTCCCTTTGAGACGCGAACGTGGGAGCGCCAGGTCCGTGCTGTAGAATAAGAGCAGGATTGGCTTCGTCGAAAGGATTTCGTGGAATTCGAATTGGGGACGAAATGCCGCGATGAGATTCCGGATACGGCTTCGGCTAATATCGACTCACCATCGGGTACCGAACAAGCGAGCGGAGAAAAACAGAGAGAGATAGAGATAGATAGATAGAGAGAGAGAGTGCTGGTCTCTCTTCGGAAGAGCCACGTGACAGGAATATTAATGTCCTGACACGCGCGAGAGCACGGCTGCGATGCTGCACAAACTGCGGAAACTATTGTAAGACGAAGTGTCTCGGTCACAACCGCGCTGCGACTTGACCGAACGCAGATGCTTCTCGAGAATCGTCAGCTGACGAAAATTGATGAAGCACGAAGAAGAACCGGGTCACAAAGAGAATTGATTATCTTGGGAGCAAGTTGAAATGTTATTTGGCTCGGGACACGCCAAGTCAGCGGATAAAATTCACTTTTTTTTTTTATTTTTCCCCCGTACATACGAGTTCACTTCTCTCTGAAATTTTTCATAAAAAAAAAAAACGTTCCAAGAGAAGTAAATCAATGTGTTTTGCGCATAGCGAAAGTTATTTTATCTCCTTCATAAAGTTCGTTGCCAAAGAATGGGCCGCAAGTTCGATAATCCCCTCCTTCCCCCAAAAGAAACTTTAAATTAGATCGGTAGGATCGCTAAATTTTCCTCCTCAACGAGGGAACACTTTTTTCAAGTGTCTTGAGAAAAAAAAAAGATTTGTTCGGTGACCCAATTAGAGTCTAATTATAATTTTGCGATCCTTAATGCGGAAGTGTTTTATGTCTTCTTTTTAATTTGTATTAAAAAAAAAAAAAACTTGTAACTTCTTTTTATCTCTACGCGCGGGACAAATGACTTTTCTTTCATTGATCGTCACTTCCACTGTGCGTGACAGTAATCGAAAGAAAGCTTTTCTATTCTACGGGATATGAACTTCATGGTTTTATCGATCTCATCACTAAGGGACAAAATCCACCCTTTGCACGCACACACGTGGTTCCATCAATGTGATTGTTACGGCGGGCTTCTATCCTTACCGAGATGAATCTTTGTGCGATATTGGCATCGCGCGGCGGCTTTCTCCTTGCGCGCAGCTAAAAAAAGAAGCAGACACGCCGAGAGGAGCAGCCCTTAACGCGGAGGAAACGAGACGTCAACCCGAGCAAAGGCAGACAAAAGGTCGGAGTCGGATGAAGGGAAGGTAGATCGACGTGAAAATAAAGGAAATTGGAACGTAATAAAAAAAAAAAAAAGAGAGAAAAAAAGAAAACGTAGTTGTACGAAAGCTTCGCGTAGAAAACGATATAACGGAAATCGTTAACACACAGTATACGAACGTCTCGTTATTAATAATAACAAAATGTGTGCGTCTGTGTGTATTGTCTTACATATCGGTAATCGTATCCGTCTCGATTACATTGTTATCGGCATGTAACTGGTAACGTTGACCAAGCAACGTTCGCTTTGCCGTTGTTTATTAGAAAGGTATTGTTTGTCCGGCATTGATTTTCCAGACCTCGGCTACGTGTGTTTCTTATGCCTATTAATATGCACTTCAAAATTGTCTACATTAATTCTCTATGACTCTTACATGTATTTGTGTGTGCATGTACAAACATAACATATAATATTCGAAATGTGCAAGTTTATTTATCGAATTATTTGCGCGAGTTAAAACTCGCGAATACAAAAATTATCATCCTTTTTTTTTTCATTTAACATTATAGAATTAATATATAATCGAATTAATTAATAATCGAATTAATCAAATACTATGTTATGTATCGCATTGCGACGTCATAGCGCGCAATTTTGTTTTTCAAAAGGATTGATCGCTATCCCATGAATTCTATGCTGCGGCTGTACGTGATATTTGCGTGTTTGTTATTCGGAGATCGGCGGGCGTATAGAAAAAAGCACGGCCGAAACGAAATCATGCGAGGCAAACATTCGTTACCGGTGCGTAATATAATTAGACGCGCGGGAAATCGCAAGCGAGGAGCGCAAGCCGGAAGGGCAATGAAGGGAAAGAGAAAGAGAGACAGAGAAACAGGAGAGGAAGAGAAAGGGGGAGGGGAGGAAGTCGGAAATGCGGTACGTGTAAGAGCCAGACCGCAGACACGAATTTTCCACCGAATTCTCTCCAATTTCCCTGCGATAGCCCGGCGTTCCTGGTTTCGGGAGCTGGCTTATGGAACAGCGTACCTATCACGAACTTCAGGAAGGAGCGGCGGTGCGCTCTCCCCATTGTTTGACTTGTTGGGGCAGTAATAACACAAGTTAAACCCCGGTATAACAAACCTGCATATGGAATTCTCCGATGCTTCAGCCCCAGTCGCATGCGCTGACAGTAGCTGTCTCCGTTGTGAATGCGTTTCGTTCACGGTTAAATTCACTGTTGCGTTCAGCCGGGGTAATGAGGGATGCAGTGCGCCAAATCATCCCCGTTATGATAAAATTAGTGAGTTTATACAAATGTACACACGTGCATTTATGCAAACATGCGCGTATATATGTATAAACTAAAAAATAGTCAAAATGATAAAATAAAACAAATAAAAATATAGAACAAGGCAAAAAAAAAAAAAAAAAAAACAACAAAACTATAATTTTTACAAATAATTAGCTGTTACAGTCTCTGTAATCACACACGTACATATATGTGCGATTACACAGTTATATATCGCACAGATAATGTAATAAAAAAAAAAAAAATTAAGCAAGCGATTTTCCCTTGTGTAGAAGTTGTAAGTACTTCGCTCAGAAATTGGAACGAGCTTTCAGATTAAGCTCCAATACGCAATCGCTCTTGAAATCGTGGAGTAGCTAAAGCCGCGTCTGCAGCAAGCGGTAACCGGTAATACCGGATAGGGACGAATGTAGCTTGTTAGGGGATGAATGAAAGTTGTCAAGACGGTCCAATTAATGTCAACTCTTCTTGGCTTAGCTTGTCGGTGGTTTGCAAGCACAAGCAAATATTTCTCCTCCCGTGTTGGCGTATTTCGAGTTTTTACCGAATTTCAGTTTGTAAATAATTCGGAGCGCCGCGTTGCAATTTATTTTTTTTTTTTATTTTACCTGTTCAATCGTGATATCCGATAAGACTATCGAGTCAAATCCAACTTCCTGACTGCGACATTTGAAGAAAAAATGGGAGGAAAGTCTGCGAGCGAATGCGAACAATGAATGTCTCTCCAATGGCGCTGTCGCTCGCCGACCGAAGGATTTTCGAAAGAAGTGCGGCTCCTTTATCGGAGAATCTACTTACGCCTTAGACAGGAACTCCTCTCAGCGGACAAAGGGTAATGCAAAAGTAACTTTGTCACGGGCGCGTGGCAAGTTTCCCATAGCGTCCGACAACTTTGGAGAGGGCCGGGACTAGAATAATATTATTTTTTCTCCGCTGCGAGATTACATTAAAGCACCGCCGCCGCCGCCGCCTCACGCTTTACGTTTTCGCGATGGATAACCGACTGCTGTCAGCTGTAAAAGATCACACGGGGTGCAGTTTGAACTCGGACTTGTTATCGAATTTGACATGCTTGCATGCCGCGATATTGTCTTAACTTTTGATTGTAGCAGTAACGGCATCAGAATTTAATTTCCATTATATATATTTTTCACATATACGAATTTCACATATAGAGTCGTGCGCGAAAGTGCATTTTAGCGATATATCCTCAGCTCTGGTTCGAAACGCAAGAGTGCTCGTTGCAATTTGAAAATTATGCCGACTGTGCGGCGCGTTTTAAAGGGGATCTAAACTGCGAGAAAAGACGAGGAAGACGGTAGGATTTCGTAGGAATGATATTGGCAGCAAACAAGATCCTCTGCGAGAAATCGTTTCTATACGAATAAGAAGGCCTTTTACGACCTTGCTGAGTCAGGCAGGACGCATAAACGAGATGGGCGGTACCTGGCCCAGCCAAATATAGTGCCTTCCTCCCTTAAATCCTGTACCAACTCAAGGCGGCGGCGCAGCTAGGACGAAGAGGAAAGAGAGAAGATATATCCAACATTCGGCGTTGTGTGTGTATGTGTATATGTGTTGCGTGTATACGTGTGTTACGTGCAAAACACCTATACAGCCGACTGACACGTACAGGGTGGGCCAAAACACGACCACTATTCAACAGCGCCGACATTTCCGAGCGTAGTTTCCGGTGGCGCCTAAATAACATCTCCGAGAAGGAACATCGATCTTTGCATGGGCCAACAATTCGCCAATGAGGTACAGGTTGGAATACCGAAGTCGGTGTTTACTCTGCCTGTTGTTATATACCGCCTCGACCGCGACGAGCTAACTACGCATTCCGTAATCGCGATATTAGAATTAGACGCGATTAACGATCAGTAAACAGAATTAACGATGCAAATTATATTCTGCTCATTAATTACACGTTACCTTAGGAACAATTAATAAATGATGCAATAATTATTATACAACATTTAAGCGTAGAAAGCGTGAGAGAGAAATCTAGAATTCATGTAAAATAATTAAATATAAATGATTGATTATAATCGATGTACGGAATGTTTCAATAAAGATTCTCTCAAAACATTGCATATTCGCGTTGCGCACAAAAACAATTGATTATATACATATATATATCTATATCACAAACGCTTATAACGTATATACGTAATTCAAACAAAATCTTCTTCGGTTAGTTTCATTAACATCGCAAACTGTCTTGCATCGTACGGGACATGGGTAATACGCGAGGTGCGCGCACACATGCTCGTATAACTTCGCATTATACATTCTTTCCCATTATGCAAATTCTTAGCTATTATGTAAATGCACAGCGTTCTTCTTTAGTTCTCGCGCGCGAGAAAAAATATTTAAACGAAGGTCACGCAACAATGTTGCGTATATATTTGTAATACGTTCTAACGGCGTCTCGTGGAAATAAATTCATGCACATTGCCGGTCTAAAAAATTTCGGCAAAAATGAAGTCTGCATAGCCGTTTTAATAACGCTGGTTATTAACGATAAAATGAAGAGCATTATTAGATCATATACTATATCTCTGCAAAGAAAAAACTTATGAATTCTTCCAATTATGAGAAAAAAGCAAACCTGTTTTTCGCGTTTAATGAAAAAGAATCTATATACATACGGTACACACATTGCTACCTATCGTTGATACTCTCGTTTGCATATTTTTTAAAAACAAATTTTTCAAACAAACTTAAAAATTAACATCCATTTTCTTATTTCTGCGTTTATTACATTCGTTTTATTTATTAAATACGATTCTTGCTTTTTCTCTAGTGCGTGAATTCATAAGTACGATTTCGTGACAATCGCTCTCTTTCTCTCTCTCTCTCTTTCTCAGTAACTCTTCTTATTATGACCAATGTCCCCAAAGCGATAGAAGAATATAGTGGCGCACCGCAACGACCGCAACTAAATTTGCGCTCATGGTTTGTCAGATAAATGCGGTGCTACCGCGCTTTTGTTGGGCGACGGAATAATACAGACGACATGTACGCATATATGCATATATGTAGGTATGTACATATCTATATAGGGTCGAACGTGGCACGTGCAACATTTATACGTTGCTTGCGCGCTGCGCCGCGTATGCAACCTTGCACCGCACACTATTGGACAATTGAGCAATGCGGTAGAAACAATAAGCTGCCGTATATCGCTCGCATGGAAGTACAAACCGCTAACCAACACGCGGAAAAATGCAAAGCGTTAATTAATGGAAAGGTCGAAAGTGCACTCTAAAAGGCCGGCGGTTGCAGCGTGTATTGTAGAGAAATGCGCGAACTTGAACGAATTAACGTCGAAAAAAAAAGTGCTGTTGTATAGCAAATATAGTTCTTTTTATGTAAACAAGTTCCACTATCCTTGTGAAAAATATAAAAAAAAAAACCAAAACGACACGTAACAAACAGTTGCACACGTGTTATTCCGAAAAAGAAGCGTCAGTTTTTCGTTTGCAAAATTTGCGAACCCACATAAAACCTAGAATAAACTCGAGGAAGAGTGCATTTGCTTACACATATACACACACATCGCCCGTTACCATATATACATATAAATATATATATATATACATATACATATATACATATATATATATATATATATATGCACACACACACACATCAGCGTACATGTGCGAGGCAACAAGCGTGAAATTTAGGAGACACGACATCGTCCTCACCCTCGTCCTAAAGCGTCGCCGAGCCGGATCCTCGTATCTCAGAAATCTCCGCCTCTACTTAGCATTTATCTCTGGAATTAGGTTAAGAAGCAGGGCCCTCTCCTTCGCTCTCGTTTTTTTCTCCTCAGGGACTCTCGGAGCCTGCGGCCGGTGGCCCCACGAGGGTGAATTTAAACGAAACTCTCAACCCCCTTCGCGTAAGTTGCCCGAATTCCAGTGTGATCTTCCTGGTGAGAAAATATAAGCCTATTTTCAAGGTCCACATTTATTATAATTAGATGTTAATTCGCGAAAACGGAATTCAATATTTACATTTTTATTACATCTTCAGAAGTCTATAATATACTTCTTTGATATTTAATGAAAAATGTAAATATTTATTCCAGTGTGCATCGTTAAAAAAATTAATTATCGCTACTCTCCCCGAGTGTCCAAAATATTCGAAAGATGTCGCTATTCCAATGTTTAAGAATGTGTATATACACGTATAATTGAGAGAATACAAAATTAGAATATGAATAATGTAGCATCAAGAAAAATTTTCTGAGAAAACTTAGAAAGGAAACGCGAAGTCACTTATACAGCACCGTATTTCGCATTGCAGGACTACGAAAAGAAAAAAAAAAAGAACGAACGATGATGCAGTCTGGGGAATTCGCTCGGTCGACGCTTATACTAAGCGTCTCGTTTTGCTAACCAACTATGTGAAAACTACGCTACAACGCCAAAGAAAGAAAGAGAGAGAGAGAGAAAGAGAGAGAGAGAGAGAGAGAGAGAGAAAGAGAAGAGGTAAGACAGAGAGAAAAATAGGAAGAAGGAGCGCGGGCTCTTTGTACCCGCGGGGCCAAAGTTTAATCTCGTAAAGGTATAAAAAGTTTAACCAGCACAACGTCGGTGAATATAATGTTACGCGGTGGGAAGTTAGCTGCGATAAAGAGAATGTAAATTGAAGAGTAGCCGCAGAATATAACAGCGGGTATTGAAGATGAATTTTAACGTCAAGCGGGATCGAAACGCGGGATGAGAATTAATGAGAAATAATCCTAAAACTATCAAATTTTATATTGCTTCGGCAAGACAAAGACGAGATATTTATTGGAGAGATGATGTTTGGAAAGTAATATTTTTTCGCACACAACGCGTCGCAGATGTACACTTCTGTAAATTTATGCTCACGGTAATCGATTCCGACATTGGTTACAGCTGTTTCGTACGTAGAAGCTAGTCGAGAGAAACATCGTGTCTAGTGCGGGCTGTAGTTTATGTCCGCGCATTAACATAGAAAATACGAATCGCTCCGAACTACTGACCTCTCCACTCTCCTTTGCCCGCCGGGGCATTTATCCATTAATGGTTATGCCACCATCGTGCATTACTGCTGTACAGCTAGAATGTTATTGCTCGACTCACGCTATAACCTGTTGTTGACTTTCAGTCTTTGTTAACGATAACATCGAGAGAAAAACGTTAAGTGTATTCAATAGAAAATACTTCTAGCGCGATAATCGCTCTATTGTCTCTGTTTCTTTGTATTTTGTAGAAACTAAATTTCGATTTTTATTTTAAAACTGTTGTTACTTCGGTAACAAAATTATCAATATAGAGCAACATAGATAAAATTTATAACTCGCTTGTTCGCCGCGCTGTTTACTTGAAAAAAAAAAAAAAAAAAAAAAAAAAAAAACGTATTACGCACTATAACCCCCGTTTAGTACCGCGGATGGGACTGCTAAGTACGCAGCGTCTTAAAATCATTAAAATCATTTAGTAAACCTCGCAATCTTGCACACATCTTTATTTAAATTAATATAAGAAATATTTTTAAAAAATTATTTAAATAAAGATGTGTGCAAGATTGCGAGGTTTACTTAATATAAGAAATATTTTTAAAAAATTATTTAAATAAAGATATGTGCAAGATTGCGAGGTTTACTACTTCTAATATATTTTGCAAATAATTTTAATAGAATAGATCTTCCGTAAGTTTATTTCTTTTAATCAACCCCAAGCATCTCACACGTGCGTACAGCGATATACGAAATGTTGCGCGTTTCAATGAAAATATCGCAAGTCGATCTTTTTGATACGCTGTCACTCCGCCTGGCGGAAACAAATCGCACGTCGCATTATCGGCGTGTCTCGCAACTGACATTTTTCCACGCAGATACGTCTCGCGCGCTCGCGTTCTTTCTCTCTCTCTCTCTTTCCCGAAATGTCCTTCCTAAATCTCCCAGGAATAGTGCGGGTTTGTGAAAGCTTGTCGATGCCAAGGACATAGACGGATCACACCCGTAGGATTGCCACCGCCAGCTCGACGCCTCTCTGACCAAACGCAAAGAGAAAGAAAGGAATCGCGCCCAATACAAAAGCCATTACGCGCGGCTTCCATCTGCCAATCACGAAAATTGCATGCCATTACACGCTCGACAGACTCTTGATTCTAATACGTCGTCAGGAAACACTTTGACGGATAGATCAAGTACTTGATACAAGGTACATAATAGTAGATGAAAACACGTTAATCTGTTTCGCGAGAGAAAATATAAGCGCTGACACGTTGAATATTTATTAAAATTAACATAAATTATGAAAAAAAAATCAATTTTAAAATAAGATATTTTTGAAATCAAATTGTTTTAGTACATTAATAATTAAAAAAAGCAATTATATGAGAGAAAAGAATGCACGTTTATATTTGTTACAGACTATGTGTTATTTTCTTGGAAAACGGTTTTTAATTAAAAGCACCTCAAACGCAGAATAATTAATTTAAAATAGATTGTGTTGAAAATATATTACGTAATCCAATAGCACGAATTTGTGTTAAAATTATTGATTTGTTTAAAAATATCTCGTTCTTGCATCATATTCTACCTTTCATTAAGTATATTGGCAATGAAAAGACTGAAACGATGCCAAATTATATTGTTATTTTGTCGGTATGTATCTGTGTTCTACGTTTCTTTCTTTCTTCTTTTATCTTTTTTCAAAGCGTGATTAAATTGACCGTTTCTTTAAAGAATCTCGCGCAGTTACTAGTTAAATAGTCGCTTTTATTGAATTTGAAAGCTTTTCGCGGCTTCTACACAATCCTAAATAACTTCTTTTAAACGCTCTTTTAAACGCTCAGACATGAATTAAATCTCACATAAGCAAATCGATATGCAATTTGTACAACCCGTCGAAAAATGTTTCAACTGACGGTAGTAAAAGCTCGATCTACATCCGCACTGAACCTGAATACTTTGGAACATCATCTCGACACACAAATCACGAAGAAGTTTTTCAAAATTGAAAAAAGAAAACTGAACTATAACGTGATCAAAATTTTATTTCACGTTTTCCTTCTATCTCATCAATAAAACAAAACAAAAAACAGATATAGTCGAAAACACTGAAATAGTCGGAAAATGGAAAAGCGTGCGAACGACGAAAGATTGGAGAGGGTGTGGAGACGAAAACCGTTCGTCTCTCTCTTTCTCTGTCGGGAATCGATAAGAAATCACAGTGCGCGCGCGCTTTCGCCGGAATATTTCTGCATTTGCATGCAATTTTCGAGCTGTTCCGCGCGAACGGAGGAGAGGAATGGATTTACGATTCGATTAAACGCGTATGCCCCGCGATATTCCGGCTGGTTCCGCAAAACGATTCGACGATTGCCTCGCGAATGGCCCTCGAAAAACTGCCGGGTATGGTGTTTGCGCGCAGCGCGTAACGACGATGACGACGGTAAAAAAAAAAAAAATATTAATTTGGCACGATATCACCTTCGATTATATCCGACACAGCGTCTAATTCCGTATGTCAAAGTAAGAGTATTAAGAGTAAACTCTCGTGATCATAAAGTAAATGTTAAATAATTTAACTCTTTTTTTTTTTAATTCGTGCTAGAATTTAAATAAAAAACGTGTTCAAAATTGCCAATAAGTAAAAATAAAATTGATAAAAGAATTACTAGAAAAAAAATAATTGCGAATAAATATTCGCATATTTAAATTTACACAATTATACAATAAATAAAAATGACTCGCTATTTCTATAGTATTATATATATGATTTATATTTAAACAAAAAGCCGTGTAAGTATGGCGGCCAATGTTAGCGATAATTTTGCGCATTAATAAAATCGGCATTAATTAATCGGAAGTGAATTTAATTAAGTTGACTCTCAATACAAATTATTCTTTCGAATGTCAGCGGAAATTTTCAATAAATCGCATTAGAACAGTAGAATGATAATATTGAAAATCCCTCCGACCATTAACACCGTTTACAGCTGCGCGAATAATAGTGCCTCTCGATCAAATTTTATGCATCGTTGCTCTTTCCAAATATTAAATAGTCATTACACACAGGTATTTACCAAAAAAAAATAAATAAATAAATAAATATAGAACACACAGATATGTACCATGCGACAATGTACATATCGTGGATAAGTACTCGAAAAGTTTATTTATTTGATTTTATTGTTTCTGCCTGATTTGTGCGCGTGTTTGTTACCTTCTACCGTAAAATGTCGTCACGAAGCTTTAACAATATGTCGAACAATATGTCGAGAAAATCATCCGATGAAAACTCAGGTGTTGATACACGTCGAGATAGTGAAACAGTAGAATAATAACTGTGACAAGTAAAGTTTTGAATAAAATGATGAAATAGAAATACGCTACAGAGCTTCACGTAATTCTAAGTAAGCTCGCTATACGTATAAACGTAAAACGTTTGCATTGCGCGGGATGATTTTAAGACGCTGCGTACTTAGCAGTCCCATCCGCGGTACTAAACGGGGGTTATAGTGCGTAATACGTTTTTTTTTTTTCAAGCAAACAGCGCGGCGAACAAGCGAGTTATAAATTTTCTCCGTAATATAATGTCGAAATAAAAAAGAAACAGATGAAAGGTTATGCGAGTAAACAAATTGCTTTAGAATAATTCTTCCGCAAAGGTTTTGCATCGTACATAATAAAAACTCTTGTCAAACATACACATAAAAAATAAAAAAAAAAAACACTATTACGATGTGATCGACCGAAAGTTTATGAGAGAAGTAAAACGCGAAGTAAAGACACGGTTAACAGAGAGAAAGAAGAAAACGGAACTAAGAAGCAGAAGAAAGTGGGAGCTATATAGATATATATATATGTATATATGTATGGAGCCATTGGTGTACCAAAGGAGTAAGAGAGCCTCAGTAAAAGTACATCTCCGTATCTCGCGTTGCAGTACGATGAATGTCGGAGGCGTACGCCGTAACAAAGTGCGGCGAGAGAGAAGAATGAGAGAGATTGCGGATGAAAGAGACTAAAAAAAAAGAAGAGAGAGAAAGAGAAGAGAGCAGTTCACTCCGCACGCGGGATCGATCCGTGAAACTTTCTGGCTCGGTAACGATCGTTCGCGCGCGTTTCCACGACGGTGGTGTTGCTGCTAGTTCCTTAGGGTATGAGAGAAGCCGGGAGATTCGGGAATGGCGGTCCGCGATGAGGATGCGAGATAGAGCGAGGAGGAATTGGAAGCCTCGCCGCTTCCCCCCGCCAACTTGACCTTACCGAAAAATTGGACGACTTGTTCCGAACGCTTACGAGTTTCGAACGTGCGCGGATTACGAAAGTGTTTCTCTCTCTCTCTCTTTCGTGCACGCGTCGACCGAAATACGTCGAAGACCGCGTCTGCATGTAGTAGATATTGCAAAGTTCAGGAAATTCTCTGCAATTTTCTCTTCGCGCACGTTTTAAATATCAAAACTTCATTTACAATGCACATTAGGAAACATTTTCCCAAACGCGACTGCATGATAAAAAAGAGAAGAGTATGGCGATGCTGATTTTGAAGCATCGTCTGGATATTCCGTATTATATGTTTTGCCGCTTGAATGTGAATTGTAGACAGCGTAGAGAGACGGAACGTTCTCGCGCGAATTGCAGACAGAGCGAGTGTCAAATGATCGGAAGCACTAATCAGAAGCCGCGCAATCAATTATCGCAGCGCGCGCGCGCGCGCACGCGCGCACATCCCGGCAAAGCGTTTAAGCGATCTCAGATTACTGCGCTCACTCTCCACGTCCCGAGAGCCCGCAGAGAAATTGTGTTCGATTCAGCGATTCCCGCCTGCCAACCGAGAGAGCACTCATAGCTTCCCCCGCTTGCTTTCCCGCTGTCTTGCACGGAAAGTTTACGCGATTGGTGCCTAGTCAAGTGTGATTTACAAGTGTAACTTGGCCCTCCTTTACGACTAGTGTGCTGTATATCTAATTCTGCCGTCGGAATGACTTTCTTTACGGATAACAGTGCTATCGATAAACGACTATCTTTGCGCGTATCTCTTCTCGTAATACTTTTTTGTTTTTATTAACATGTCTCGAGAGAAAAAGGAGATTAGACGAGATTACGAGAGATTTTATTTGTCAATTAAATCTTAAAGATTTGTGATGACACAACAGTAAAGATTGATGATAGATTTAAAATCGTTAGAGTAAAAAAAAGTTAATTTATTTCAAAAAGAGATAAAAAAAGGAATTTTTCCAAAAATCTTCTCGTTTTTCTCCCTTTCATTCTTCAACCATGTATCTGCGAAGCAGATCTCCACTTTCTCGCTCTTCGCTTGTCTCTTTTCTTTCTTCTTGATTGCAAGTTCAGCTGCACTGTTCGCTTCCGTATCCCGTAATTCGGCTCCGCGACCGTCTTGTTCTTATTTTTCTTTCCCCGACCTCATCCTCTCCCGTGTGACAACTTCAGCGCCGCGTCTCTTAACCCCCGTGTCGTCGTATGCCAACCTCTTATATAGCTCGACCGAAGCGACATGAGCTTACCTACGTGGTCGCGGGAAAGCAGGATTATAAAACTTTGGTCGAAATGTAGCTGAAGTCACAGAGGTGAATTTTAAAGTTCCACTATATGTCCACCTCCAATATCACGGCCCGTACCGTGAGAGAGTACAACTTTTCGTGAATTTCTTTGTTATATTTCACATTCTCAACCCTGTAAAGAATTTTAAACGGCAAAGTATCTCGAAACTTCGTTTAAAATAGCAAAAAAATTGTTTTCAAGTCTACGAGCTTTCTTTATATATCATGAAAAAACAACTAGCTACTGCGAGAAATAACTTTCAACTCTCTACTACATTGACAAACACACATTTTCACAACCTAATACTATCGCAATCGAGATTCACAGTTTTATCGTATCATCCTCCAACAACAGAGAAATCTACATACGGTAAAGCTATCGCTCATAAGCTGTCACCGAATATATTCTCGTACGAAAGATCCTCACACAGCGGAATCTGTCAGATACACAGCAAATCACGGCAAACGTCGGCTTTTACGTTCAACCTAAGCATCTTAAATATTTATGAACATATATATACTATATCCACCATTTCCGTGTATATAATAAACTCATCCATGCATTATTCACGTGCTTGGGAAAGTCGCGAGTGACACGGAAACAAATGTATTCAAATGATCGAAAACGCCAAGGATTTACGATCGCCGATGTAACACAGAGAGAAACGCGAAGAGTTTAAATGCCGCCTTTTTCGCACGACGGGATACAAAAGATCGCATTTCAAGCTTTCAAGTCTCAACGAACAACGGCGATTTTATCGTGCGTTTTAACCTCCGCGCTCCGTTATCGACCTGGCCCTGCCCTGTCCCCCAATTACGACGACGACGACGACGACGACGACGAGGAGCAGAAAGAGGAGAAGGAGAAGGACGAGGTGGAAGAGAAAAGGGAAGCTTGCGAGCCGTGCACCTACGTGAGCGTAAACGACGAGGATTATCGAAGTTTCCTCGCTGCCGGGGAAAAGCTTAAGGCTTCTTCCCGAGCTCCCTTTTCTCCCTTCCGCGCCCAATGGCGGCGAGAGACCTTCGTGGCACAGAGCGCACGAGCGAACCAACGGCGCTACGTGGATTCATTATTCTCTTTAGATTCTCGCTGCTTCCAACGCGGACACGACCCTATACGCACAAAAGAAGAGAGGTTGAATGTGAACAACACATATATGTGCGCACGTTGTGCACACGCAAGAGCGGTATAATGTTACTAGTGCGACTGTTCGTGACTAACAAAAACCGCGAAAAGAAGAAGCAGACGGACGGGTTCTTCTCCCGCGAGAAATCTCTTGAGCTCGTCGAAGGTTATCGTGCACGTATGCGGGATTTCGCGAATGCAAATACAACGCCCCTGGCTGGCGCGCGAAACATATTTACAAAGTATTTACATTATTCTTATTTGCGAGCGAAACACGTGATCGGACTGTCCAGCCAGGCGACTCGATCGAAACTCGCGATGAGAGGCGTGTTTCTCGTTTCCCGCTCGTATTTTCTCGCTCCCGCCGTTTCTTTTCTTTCCTTTTTTCTTCTCATTTTCTCATGTCCGCGCGCGACTCTCATCCGCAATTTTCACGCGGCCTATCGTAGATTGCGTCGGGAACGTATATACAACACGAAATCTCACACGTATACGTACGCGTTGTATGAACTTGTGTGTATGCTCTTCTTGTTTCGCGCGAAAGTAAGTAGAACTTCCACAAATCCCGCGTGTCGCGGCATATGAGAAAGAGGGGAAAAGAGAATTGGGGATCTCGGAGCGCGATAAGTACGGAGCGCGAAAATAACGTGCGCCTGTCCGTAACAACGTACTCCCAAGTACCTCGGAATGGCGACGGCGGGGAAGTAAAGTCGGATGTTATTGGTCGGTCGAAAAATACGCGAATATCGGTGGTGGTAGTCGCCGCGTTCTTCGAGATATGAGAGGCTGTATCGGAGATAGCGTGGATCGCAGATATATCTATCGGAAGCGAGAAGAAGAATCGGCAAGAGAGATGGTGGGCGTCCGGGGGGGAGGTGGATACGGTAGTGCAGCTGAGCTCAAACGGTTTCAATGGCTGATGGGTTGGATAGGGTTGCTGACATCGCTTCCTCCGACCGCAGGAGGAAACGACGAGAGGAAGAAAAAAAACACACGGATGACAATTTTTCAAAACAATGGAGTCTCTTTCTCTCTCTCTCTCTCTCTCTCTCTTTACGTTGCACATATAATAGAACAGCGAGTCTAGGAGTATACAAGTCGGATGCAGTACTTTTTAATATTGGTTTCTTTACAGAACAAAGCTGAATGTTTTCCGAGTGTATTTAATGTATCCTGTAGATGACTGGCAACTACATATATTTTCGAATCTTTTAAGTCTTACATTTAAAAAGTGACACATCGTATTTTCATGGTATTTAAAAATTTAAGTAAATCGAGATATATTTTTATCGCATAAGATAATGAATTGATCGAAGAAATTTTCATCAATTTCTAAAAAAAAAAAAAAAAAAAAGAAACGAGAAAAAAGCGCGAGAAGGGCGGGAGTCGTATACTTTTTAGGTTAATCGTTGCTCAGCAAGCGCGAGACATCGCTTGTCGCGCGAATATAAGAAAAAAAAAAAAGGAAAAGAAGGCTTCTTCCATCTTTCCTCTACGCTCGCTCCGTCATACTGTCTTATCCTAGGGGATTAATTTCTCGAGGTTTATGTACGTCGCTACGGGAGGGATGGCATCAGGTAAATCCTTCGCCGCGGAACGTATTTCACGAAGAAAAATACGAGCAGGATGATTCGGAGTCCTCAGCCAGTTTTTCTTTTGTCTCTCTTCCTCTCTTTCTTTCTTTCTCTCTCTCTCGTTCTTTTAAATCGTCGTGCTTGCTCCGAGGTACGTATTCAAGAGAGAGATTATCTCTCGAGAACACGGTACAGAATATGCGAAGATAAAAATACGAACACGTGGCGGATGGTAGACGATAGATATTTCCAATGCGCGGAATTATTTACCGAGAGCACATCCTGACGGAACTTTATTCGAGAGACCGATAACATATTCCACATTGCACGAGATTTCGCGGCGAGAACAATCTCGCGTTCGCCACTCAGGAAGATACACGCGCGCTCCTCTCGTTAGTTACGACGACGACGACGATTCGTGTTCCGATCGGTCGCTGAATGTAAGCGAACTAACGTCTTCAACAGGAAATTAAACTTGAATACACGTGCCAGAAATATCGATTGTCGATTACAATTGTTTCGCACGCCCGAAGAGACAATTCTCCTAATTAATGAGTACGATCGAGCCAATAAACATTCAAATCAGTTTTCCAATTTTCACTAAAGAAGTTTTCATAAAACGTTACTACAACGTTGCAATTATAAAAAGCGCGTAGATGGGTACGCAAATGTTTTCTAATCTCAAAACTTATTCTTCGTTCTTCGGAAATTTGATAAAAATTACTCGGTCGCTCCAATTTCCGATTCCGACTGGCAATCGTCGGCAAAAGAAGACGGCGAGTCAATGAGCAAAATTTAAATCCGCGCCACATTCGCGAAGAGCATGGATGAGGCGGCGAAAAAAATAGAGGAAATACGCACGGAAGCGATCGCGGGTCTCGTCCCTGTGGGATCAGCCGACGTCGATATTGAGTTATTCGCCCGATGTAGATACTCCGTTTCCCAGGAACTCGAGTGGTATCGGCGGCTCTTGGTACGTATCTATCCGCCGACTAAATGAATATTAGTGGTACCCAGGAGACAGAATTAATAACAATCGCTCTACCGCGCGTCCCCTTGTGCCGTGCGGCTGCAGACAAAACACACGTGAAAGCAAGTGAAATTTATATTCGCCGGTCAATTCGTCGGGTATCGTATACAGAACTCGCGAGGCTACCGAACTTGTTGTGCATAATAAGAAAAAGAAAAAAATAAGGAAAAATTCCATTCGCAAATGTTTGTTTGTTAGAAATTCGTCTCGCGAATCTAATAAACAAACAACGTTTTTATAATTTGTTTTTCGTGATTATGCAGATTTGCACAAATAAATTTTTTTCAATGTAAGCTTTCAAATAATATCATTTGTAAAGAAATGAGTCTAGAATGATCCTTTAGAATGGTCTAGAAATCTAGAATGGTCTAGAATGATCCTTTTAGAATTGTCTCAACGTCGCTTACATGCAAATAGTATTCGCATCGTTGCTACAAATATATTGTCACGATAATCTCAGAAAATTCGTCGACAAAACGTTTTATCTCCGAAAAAAGCTCGTCGACTCATAAACATTGGTCTCAGAGGAGATCACACGTATTTTCGGAAGAGAGTAGCGTCATTAAAAGGAACAGAGAGAACGGATAAGAAAGGACGGGACAACGCGGCGGAAGGAATAGGCCATTGTGTTGCGCAACTCCTTTTACGATTTGGGAGTTAATTTACACGTAAGCTTCATGGCGCAGATGAACCCTGGAACAGCGTATAGAGCGGAATAAAGCGCGACAGATGCAACAAGACGGTGCCGTGACGACTCGTAAAACTTTTACGCGGCAGTCTCTTTACTCTTTCGTTCTTGCGCGTTATGTCTTTTCTTTGTCTCTTCGCGTGTCTTTCTTTTTTTCTCTCTCTCTCTCTCTTTCTCTCTTCACAATTCTTTTACTGTTATTCGAGAGATTATTGAGGATTTTCTGTTGTCTCTTTCTGACCAACGTTTCAAATATGATAAATCACAGATTCGATACGCAAAATGGCAAACAATGTTTTAGCTTTCGACATAAATTTTGGCGTCAGGCGCGCAAACCAATTAGTGAAGAACAAATTAAGCACATCGATAAATGATTGTGCTCATTTTTCATTACATAGACGTTTTCATATTTTATGACATAGCAAAATGTAATACGTATAAAACGCAATCAACATTAACTTGATGAACGTGGAATGAGAGATCTCGACAAGGCTCTATGTTACAACAGAGATTAAAGGCAAAGCTGGAAAAAGAGGGGGGACTTTTGTGGCGCGAAGAGTAAGGACAAATGATGCGGGAGTAATCACGGATCGAGGCGAAGAAAATGAGAGTCGTTTGAAAAGGTTGCCCGGCATCTTCCGCTTTCAAATCCATCGACAGTCATTATCGTTCTTCAGTGATCGATACTTCGATCCGTTCGGCGTCCTACTTTTTCACGCGCGGCTATGTTGCTTTCATAGATTACCCACGTCATTACGCGAAAGCCTCGAAAGCACCGTCGTGCCTTCCACCAACTGTTAAGCCTTTCGCTGTGGAACACTGTGTCGCTTCCATCTTTTTTTCTCTTTTTTTTTTGTTTTTTTTTTTTTTTTATTTTGATGCTAGCGCAGAAATCGAGGTTTGTCGCTTTGACACTTGCGAGTAAAGAGACGGTGGAATGCTTCTTTTGCAAACGCGTTCGCATAAAGACGACGGCGATATGGCAAAAATCTTTTATACACATGGATCACGTTCGGTCGAAAGAAGTCAATCTATATTTGTATCGTCAGCTGTTCCATTTTTTCTGCATCTTTCGCATCGATATGAAACAGAACTAGTGCGTTCAATCAAAGATCGTCATAGCTAGAAAGATATTTCCATAATTGCAGTTCACAAAGCAGTTCTCTATTGACATTTTTTGTTTTTGTTTCGATTCAAATTTTCACACACAGAACAAATATACGCGTCGCACAACATAGAAAAATTAAGAATGTGAATGCTGCCGATCGATTGATTAATGTATCGCATGATTGTACGGATTTTTGATGATTTCCACATGGGAGTGTTTTCGTAGCGTCATTAAATACAAGCAACGATCGATGAATAGAAACAGGTTTTATTAACGCAATCGATGAAGTGTATCTAATCGAGGCGTCTCTCGGCGTAATAATGAGGGCGTGAAACAACCGTGAGCAGCCGTTACGTGCAGAACTTTCAAGACTTTCATGTTTTTGCCTCTTCCTTGTAGCTCACGCACACGCGCGATTCTCGTTGGATCACTCTCGGTCTCTATATTCTCCGCGTCTTCCTTTTGCGCTAAAATACTTTCACGTTCAAAAACGACGGATATTCTTGGCTGTTTTCGCTCGTATATTTGGATAGCGACAAATATCGTCGCAGACACTTGACACAAAAACATACGTATTGAGAGATGAACAAAACAAACACGTGTGCGCTAAAAATTGAGCAATGACACAATTTCTTGAAATCCCGTTTCAGACGATGAAATCGAAACATTTGTACGCAGCGTGAAAGAAGGCGATTGTAACTCAGAAAAAGCAATTAATCTTCGACAGGTTCGATAAACGTTTTCGATCGTAAGTACGAAACACGTCAGTTCGCTTCACGAAATCAGTTAGGAGTATCTGAGATGAAAAGATAAAAATGCTTCGGCGCGAGATGAAATATCGTCGAGAAAGAGCAGCGACGACGGCATCATGATAAAGGATCGCGCATAAAGAGACGCTCGCGGTTTGTCGGTTATTACAAGATGAAAGCGCAGGTCTGTCGATCGATCGACAACCGCGACCTTTTCGGCGCTACATAACAATGGCCATTTTAAACGTACGCGTGTATATAACGTGCGTGTGCACCGCGGCGTTGCATCGCCGCGGAGAATAATAATCTTACACAAGAGCGGAGAAAATAAGAGAGGCGCGCTTATTTAGGGAGGGGCGTCGCATACGCACACACATACACACGTATCTCTCTCCCCGTGGGAATGCGGGAGAGATCTTTACAAAGCTATGTAACAGAATAATAGCGCCGGGCATAGCGCATACGTATGTACGTACGCGCGGGGTGAATCACGCGCGGATTACAGTACGGAATGAAATTACTGGTACTAATGAATCCCGCGCCGCCGCGCGCTGCACCGACACGAAATTAGTAGTCGTCCCCGACATGTTGGTGGCGTGAAATTTTAATACGCGCTTTAAATCCGCGGCACACTGTTCTCTGTCCCTTTCTCCTTCTCTTCCTCTCTCTCTATCTTTTTCTATCTTTGTTTCTCTCTGTCTATGTCTCTCTTCGAATGCAATCCGAATAGCAAATACTCGCGGTTACTTATAGATATAGATATATGTATATATATATATATATATATATATATATGCATATATGACTGTATATGACTCGAAAATGCATAAAATAAACGTGCACATAGCCACCATGTATATATCTACAAGTAACCGCGTGTATTTGCTACCGCGAATGATTAAAATTGGATCCGATTAATCTTCGAATCGAAATACGTGATCGCTGAGAATACTCGATGATAATTTTCAAATCGTTGAATGAGTGTGATAATACGAACACTTTCAATTCACAGGTACGGAGGCAATTTGCATTTTTTATATCAAAGAAAAACATCAAGTTATTTCGATGAAAATTAAAAGAGAGAAATAAGAAAGTAAGAAGAACTAAAACGAAAAACGCGACAAAATAATAATTCATAGACAATGGCTCCCGCATAATCGCGGCACTGAAAGTCGAGCGCGGGAGTAGGGATAGAGGGAAAAACTCCTTCCGACAGACGTCTTGCAACATTGTTGGTCATAATTTTTATATCGATGTTTCGTGACATGTTTCGAAACATTTAATTTCACTTTATCAGGATTCAGTCTATTACTTAAATGTGTTTATTGAGTATCGATAAATTGCATGAAAATATGACTCTTCGCGTGTTTTCCAACCCGAAAAACATTTTCAGGAATTTATGATTAATCGTTGTGTTTAAATTTGTATAAGAATCGTGTACACAAATTCTCTCTCTCTCTCTCTCTCTCTGACATATACGAGAGAACAGTTTCTCACGTGTATTTTCATATATAGGTTACAGATATATGAAAACACGAAAATAATCGAGAAATAATATTTACCTGTATATTTCTCATGTTTTATTTTGTTATTTCTCGTTATTATTACGCGCGCTTTTATTATTATAACCGGATTGCGTCCAGTAATGATTTCCCTTGATTATCAGGAGGCGCGCATTCGCAATAACAATAATGACGATTTATTAAAATACGCGTCATTAATTATTATCACGGATAATCGCAGGGCAAACGCGAGAGGCGTTCGCTCGCCATTAAACATTTATTCGTAGTGGAATTCTTAACGTCGTGAATTTTCAACATTGCCCTCTCGGAAACGTTAATTACTACGCTGCTGAAAAGCCCTGCGATTACACAGGACACTCCGAAAAGCGAGGTCTACATTTGTCTAATTACAGATACAACGACGACAATTTAGTACGCCGTTTTTTTTTCCCGTACTTTGTCAAAACGTGAAAAATTCTTGAAACGCGTAAAATTATTTCACATCTCTCAAGCGAATGTGTAATAGAGACTAATTTGATTTCGTAATAATATTAATTCTCACTGTGTTATAAAAGTAGAAGAAAATTCGCGTAAATGCAAATGAAAAAAAAATTCTAAAAAAGAACAAAAACGAAGATCTAATAAAAGTTACGAAGAGACGGAAAAGATAAGGGAGAAAAGAGTGAAAATAAGTTAGAAAAAATAAATCAGCATGTGTTTCGAAGTCGATTTGATAGAGATCGCAGTAAATCACGTCTAGACCACGCGTAGAAACAGAGAATCGAGAGAGAACAAGCCATTCTATCAGCGCCGAGTGAAATATAACGGCGCGAAGCACAAATTAAATATCCTCATAATGCCGTGTTCGCGTGTTGGTGTAGTTTGCTCGCACAGTGGTCGAGGCCTCCGCTGGCTGCAGGCCAAACTTCACCGACCCGCCAGATTTGATGCCTAAAAAGGACCGTAAATTTATCTCATCGCGCGTCCGGCCCACATTTGGCTCCGCATGAGCGAAATAAATAGAATTCTCAAGCTTTATGGCGGCCCGTGAGAGCCTTATAAATCTTGTCGCTTGCCTGTGTTCCGCCATCGCCATCGCTATCGTTCTTTACGTTTCGGGTAATGACGCTGTGCGCCCGGATGCAAGCTCGGTGAAAAATAATATTTTAATATGCGTAGTTCTTTGTTTCGCAAATTTGTCGCGTATACAGTAAAAAAAAAAAAGTCATACGCCATGAATGAAATCAACTTCGAATAGTTGAATTAATTAGAGATCAGTCGATGTAAAATAATCGAGCATTATATATGTATATTTTGATATGATGAGAAAGAATATTATTAATACATGTATGTGTGTGTGATATTAATATTCTATAGAGTGGAAATAAAATTAAAATCTGCAAATGAAAATTTAATAACCAATAACTATGCTACCGTTTAACGAGATTTAATTTCAGAGATTGAGTTAATTAAAATTTTAGTATTAAATAAAATTATAATACACACACACACATATATATATGTACCTTTTACCGGATAACATTCATATATAAACGCGGTTAAATTTTTATTCACCGTATAATAACGATGTTATTCGCAGTTTACTTGCTAATTTATTAGTTGCACGCAATGGCGCGCCATCGATATTACGTTCCTGTGAAATTCTCTGTGTTCATACGACTGAGCGACTGAGCAGAATGCATACCGTACAGGAGTCGTAGCAATCGGTCATAGAACTGGTTTGATATCCTTGAAATATATCGCTAACACACGTGAATATCCACGTCGTGTATGAACGCGAGAAGATTATCGGTCATGTTGTCATAGAGACAGCTCTATCTTGAGAAGTTTCACGCGTGAGAAAACATTTACTCTGTACTTGTCGATAACGTTATATTTTCACATACGCGCCGAATGGCATTCTGCTTCATTTATCGAACACAAGCAATTGTTTGCGTACTTTTTTGACAGAGTCAGCTCCCGGCAAATCGCGAATCTGGAATTTCTCATAAACGGCAAAATAGGATCTCACATCAGACAGGTGTATTTTTATTTGTTAATCACGTTGCTGTCTTTCTCTCTCTCTCTTTCTCTCTCTTATATTTCAGCGACCATTCACGAGACATTTTGAAACGTCGAATCCGCGCGCCGAAATATATATGCGAACTCGGAATCGGCGCGAGTTTCCTGTCGACAGCATTTTTAATGATCGAACATTTCGAAAACTCTCGCCGAATTACCTCTGCGTGTGACAGACGTACGGCGGTCGGGGTAGATATATAAGCGCGTTTGTATGACGCAGCAAACGCGGCAAATGCGGTACCGGCGGCCGATCGCATTGGCAGCCGCGGCCTTTTTGATCGAGTTTACAATTACACGTCACCTGTCTCGCGCGGTGCATTATCGGGCCTCGTGACATATTGCTCCGCGTCTGGTAGGGCCGTTAATACCCGCTCGCGTTCGCGCGAGTTCGTTCATTAATAATAGAAGCATTATTAACAGCCGGGTGTATCGGAAATATTACCGATAATCGGACACGTAACCCGAATTTGCTTTGGGTACGTCGCGGATGTTTAAACTTCCGTCATCATGCAAACGTTGATTTTTACGTAGCGCGGAACTGCTGTTGCTTTGACGTAAACCGTAGATCGAGTTATTTAAAAAAGAAAAATATTTATTTTTGTATATTTATTCTACTTTTTGTAATTATATTTTTGTACATAAGTGAAAAACAATACGTTTTTACTACGAATGTACTTATGTTTGTATCATGTATAATTCTTATAATTTATAAACAGTAGAAATAAAGAAAGATTGCAATAAGTCTAGCTTGACCGTCGTAGATTTAAAAATTTACGCACTATTTTTTACTGTCATATAGTTACATAACGTCTTTATTCCGTCGATACGATAGATTTTTTTATCTTAACATGCATAATTATATTTGCATTAATATTTATTGCCGCGCAATTGTCTCTGTGCGCGCACGCACATCGTCAAGCTGAAATCTCGTTTTACAGCTATTAATTTTAATTTGTTTTTTCTAGTACTAAGCAACGATTTTAATATATTATCGGATTTTCAGAAAAAAAACTGTAGCATTTTTTTTTTTTTTTTTTTTACTTATGAACGAGATAAAAATGAGAGAATCAGAAATTCTAACGGCAAAACTTCCGATTCACCGTGAAATTGCGATAAAGGTAAAAAAAGCGTGAAATAAAAAACAACCTTCGCTATGGCGCGCGCGGAGCGCGAGTAAACAATTTCGCGAAACAAATTTTAATTGCAATCACTTCACATCCGTGTCGCGCTCTGCTAGAGTGTGAATCTGCGACGTGACACACGTCGTGAAATATGTGCGTGCATGCGTGCGTGCGTACGTGTGCGCCACAATCTGCCTGCTATGGATTTAACCAAAAAATATAAAAACAGAGAGGAGTAATACTAATTTCGAATATACGTGCATCGCTGGGGTATATGACCCGATCGTAGATTGCACGGATTAAAATAATTTCTGCGACGACCCGAGAGTGCGGAAAATTGAGATTAGCGCGCGCGAGAATCCTACGCTGCTGGATGTATTGCGTGTCAAATTCACCTCTCTCTGATGCATTTTCTAGATCGGCTAAATAAAAACGCGAATCGCGCGCGTGCGTCGATGCTAACGAAATTATGCGACATAGAAATTTGACGGTCGACTCTTTTCCGTTGCGTTTTTACATCACGTCTTCGTTTTCCACACGGAAACGAAACGCACAGTGAAAATGCATGCGAAAGGCGGCCATTTTCGCATTGACACGCCACATTGCACGTCGCGGTAAAATAATTAAGCGTTAAATGTTGCCGTCGCGTTTACTCGTCGATAATAACAGATTTTACCGTATAACCCTGCTACCAACCAGTATACGGGAACAGCAGCGTAGCGGTGCGTGAAACAGCGTACGTTCACCGCGTAACGATGAAAAGCCAGCGGGTTAATCGGATTTTTATCGCGCTATCGTGCACGTGTGGGTACGCGAATATTACGGAGCAATAATACATTAACATTATAAAATATTAAATGAGAATCACACGCTCGTATTGTAAAAACAAGTAAATAGATCACAATGTGAGGTCACTATCGAGCAAAATTGATGTAGTCATAAG
>QVOA01019503.1:0-15920 GCA_014825685.1 Pseudomyrmex cubaensis | reverse complement strand
TAGCATATTAATATGCTATTTTTCCAAATCAAGCAACCAAGAAATTATAATTAGTGAACATAATTTCTAGATTAACATAGATATATTATTTTTATTTATACATGATTATTGATTTATATTTATAACATAATAATATAATATAATAATTTGTTATTATATTACATTGTTACATATAGTGTTATTGTAATATCATTAGTATGTAATTATATAGATATTATTTTATTTTAGTATGATACAACCTCAAACCTACCATTATATATACGTCTTATTAATATATACATATTATAATATATATATATATATATATTTACATGGTCAAAATGCGTGTTATCTCTACTATCAAATTTTATCGAAACTATTACAACTAGCTCCCATATGTCAGGTCGAAAGACGGATTAATAATGGGACCCTTTAATTAGTCAGAACGTAAAAAGAATAAGATATAATATATACATAATACGTAGTTATATACATATATATATTTCAGACCAAAAATATAAGCTTTAAACTGAAGACTATTTAATATTATAAAAAAAAGAGACTACTCACAACACATATAGATTATACATCAATTTCGTGACTTCATGCTGATTGTGAGAGAGATGAGTCTCCGCCGCATATATATAAATGTTGAAACTTTCGACAAACTCAGACTGTTCTAATCAAAAAGAAGTCTAAAAATACGTGTGTATTTTTCATAGATGTCATGTAACTCTTAAGACATAAAATTCACGTATATAAATTTGCACAAAATCGATTATTTTAGTTAAATATTCATTCTATAACAGTGCATTAGTTTAAAATAGATTGCCAAATACTTTTAATTGCATTATAATGGTAAATTATTTATGTGTGTGCGTATGTAAGTGATGGAATTATTCTTTCGGAATCGGGCACTGCCTGAAACAACACAACAGGTGTTCTCTGATTTCCTGTCGTAAAACGTATGATACTGGTTATGTTATTACACCGATAACAATAATTCGAGACCGACAGCATTGTGGACAGTTGTATCGTTTAAACAGATACTTATACAACCTTCCTACTTGATGTGTCCCACAGACGAGTTTAAAATCATCAAGGCTTCTCGATATTTCCACATCCATTTTGGATTGACAACGTCGGAAGCGAGGAAGCGATTGTTGCAACTTATGCGAAAACAAGTATTTCCGCACAAACTCACATTTGCATTTGACGTAGTGTAAAAATACGATAAATAATTTAAAAAGATTGGTGAACAACCTGTGTGAAACGAATGTATGGCATTTTTATTGTGTAAACTTATTTGTAAAAAATCATTGTAATTATTTATATTTATTGTGATAAATTAATGTATTTAACCACATTCACACTTTTATTTCCCGCAATCTGTTTTGTGTGTTGGTACAGTAAAATAATTTTTGTAGTCGTGTAATTTTTATATTACACGTAGAAGAGATAAGTTTCGTAAAATATATGTTAGCGGATGATTTGTTTTTTTTTTATAATAAAAACATTGTCTAAAACAAAATATCAACAATAAATGTGATGGTTTTTAATACACATTGTTCATTCCCTTAAATTTAATAAAACGTGAAAGTCATTAGCGTGTCGTGTATCGCATCCGGTATAGTAAATGTAAACTTGTGTGACATCTGCTGTCATAAAACCGGTATATACGATAATTTACGTTAGAAGTTTCAGCACTGTGGCTGTTATACCAAATCGGATTATATTGTCGTCGTGTTAACGTAGGTCTGTGATAATATTTAACTATCGAGTACGCGCGTGTTTATATTATTAAACGAATTCTACAAACTTTATCATCTTGGATTCATTGTTGTTTTTAAGGGATGCGAGATGCCACACCTTACAAACGCAGCGTGCGCCTCCACGAGAACTCCGGGAGGAAAATTGCCCAACGGCGGCGGCGGCTGTTACGCGATAAAGTGCCGCAGCAGTGAGCGAAATGCACAAGCTCCGCGGCTCTTCCGTCCGGAAATTCCCGTAAAAGCTCCTCAATCCCGAAATATCCGGGTCGACTGCAATACAGATTCTGATCGCTCTGATGATTGAGACTCGTTATCTTTAAGTATCTCGGAATTTTTAACGAGACGTGGAATCCAGCGAAGTCTTTATTTTTTTTAAATTTATATTCGAGTTTAAAGTTTATAGAAATTTAATTCGATACTTACAATATATTTAATAGACGTCTTACTTTTTCGCGTATCTCGTTGCTTGCTCTGCACGTTGATTAAACATATTTGACGTTTAATAATAATAATTGTGTTAGATTAACTAAAGTCGTTTTTTTTTTTGCTTTGTTTCTTTAGATTCTCGCGTCAGCTCGCTGATAACGCGCGAAGTTGGAACGTATCAGTCTGGAACTTGTCTTTGCGCGTTATTACGCTTATTACGATATTTCGACATTGATTCGGGCGCAGACGTGCGGATTACCTTTACGATCGTACTAAACTGTTTGAGCGCGAAGGAAACAAGCGTCTCAAATCGTTTAGTACGACCTATCAATAATATCGACTAAACGTCACAACCTCTAAACGATGCATGCAGGCATGGTAGTTCTTCTATATAACTTCAATCCGTCGCGCACACTTTTTCCGGTTTCTATTGAAACTACCCTTCTGACGCATCGTCGCCGTGTATCATACGTGATAAACAAAACTACAGTACCGGTGCATTTCCTTTGAGACGCTCGTTATTTATCACCACACGCGATTTCACAATTATGTCTTTTATAATAGACGCGTTATATATTCGTGATGATATACATCGAACGTTAATGTAACGTTTTACGTTAATACAACAAAATTACACCCACACAACATTCTATACAAACCTCTATTAAATATTCATTATACGTCACATGAGTTATGAACGTCCAGCAAATGTCTAATGGATGTTTATGTTTGTGTAGGTACTTTGCATAATTACTTTACAGGACAGAAAACATGATCTAATTAAAACTAGATGTTTGCGCGAGACAACTTTTCCAAATAAATAGAGATAATATTACTTTTTTTTTTCAATATTTTTCGTAGTTGTTTGTTTGTATATTTTTGTTGATTCGCATGTGACACAAACAGATGCTTTTATCGCGCGTGTATAATATTTCGTAGAATTAACATTGGCACTTTTGTTAATATTGACAAAATTGTGCTCATACGGAAAAACATTCGAACAAATTTCTATCAAGTGTTCATTAAAACGTCACATAGAATTATAGATGTTTCAGTAGACGTCCAATAAACGTTTATGTCTGTGTGGGTATTTTGCATAATTATTTTATGCAAAAACATGTTCTAATAAAAACTAGGTGTTCGAGAGAAAAAGCTTCCGATTACATAATAGAAAAATAATGTTACACTTTTTTCCAATATTTTTCGCAATCGTTCAAATATTTTTATGAGCTCGCATAATGACACAAGCAGACGTCTGTATCGCGCGTGCGTAATATCATATTTTGCAAAATCAGCATTGGCACGTTTATTAATATTAACAATTATATATATTAAAATTATATGTATATACATTTTATAATTACTTTATGGGACAAAAATTGTTTTAATTAAAACTAAGTGTCTCAAAGAAAACTTTTCCAAATATATAACAAAGGTAATATATTATATTTTTTTCATATTTTTTTTTAATATGTTACATATTTTTCGCAGTTCGTATATTTTTATTGATTCGCATATGAAGCGGACGTTTGCATCGCGAGTGCATAATATCCTGCAGAATCAGCATAGCCATGTTTCCGTTTAGGAAACTCTGTTGCTTTTTCTTATCGTTCTTGGACAAACTCAAAAACTGGGGCGACTCTTTCACTGTCGCGGCTTGCAGGCAGAGAGCAAATAAAACAAAATGTCTTGGCGAAGGCAGGTGAACTTGAGAGAGAATCGAGATGAAAAGGTTTGCGGACAAGAGATGCAGTAACAGTCCTCTGGCAGCTATCAAAAGTTTTCATGGAAATACTCGCAAAGAGAGACACAAAACGACTTCAAAGATATGCTAGAAGGTTTGACGTTTTCCTGTGACTCTGGTAAGTTCTTCTTATCAAGTACTACGCGTTTTTTGTTAATTGTGTTAATTTGTGGACGAAAAGCAATGAAAGAATATTAAAAAAAAAATAATGTTCAACTTTTGCTCAAAAAGTCAAAAGGTTGTATAGGACCAAACGTGAGATGTTTGTACGTTAAAAAATTTGTAGCATGTAAGATAGATATAATTATTTAACGATCTTTTAAGACAACAGCAACATAGTTTAAATTTGCAGAGTAACACGGAACTATTTGTTTTATTTATCAGAAGTTGACAAATTTAATCACTTTTAACATCAAAATCTCATTAGTTATTGACTGTTTTGACACAGTGACATTCCGTCTTATCTCACGACGTATCTTAATTTTAGAAAGATGTCGATTTCTCATATTGTTAATTGTAATTAGTTATATAATTGTGATTAGTTGACTTTCTAATTTTGACATTCGTTTAATTGTGTATTGTGTTAACTCTATCAATTATTTGGTAAATATTTTTATTCATATTATCAATTCTCTGTAATTATATTCAGATTATTTGTCTTTTTTATGTTATATTAAATTTTGAAAAAAATCAGAATTACGAAACATTAATAAATGATCAACACACCTATGTTACATATTACAAATTCTTTAACGTACATTAGCAATCAAAACTTCGCGGAATAGGCGCGGAGAAACCATCTGTTTTAGATCATCGCACCTATTCTGCGAATTTTTGATTGCTAATGTACAAACTTCACGTTTAATTAACCTTCGACTTTTTGAATGAGTGAATATCAAAGAAACGCTTTGTACATTGTTGGTTGTTTAACTTTCGTTTTTTATTTATGTCAAATTGTCTCGCTTGTTTGTTTCAATTGCTTCAGTCGACAAATCGTATGAAAGTAATCGGTAGATCGAAAGTGTGATTTTGCCGCCACGAATAGTCTTCCATGCGCTTTCGTTTCAGCAACGTTATAGTTTTTGAAAACCTTTTGTTGCGATTTATTTTCTCTACTTGTGTCTCTAAAAATAAAATGTGTATCTCGTAAGAAAAGCGATCGAAGTCAATTTCCAGCCCGATTTTTATCTCTTCGCTTTTCCCAAATATCATATATAAATTTTATAAAACATTTATGATCTAAAGCGCATTCTGTCTATCGTATGCTTTTATTTATAAAGTTGGCACTGCAGCGGAAAAGCAATAGAACTAAACTCGCTATAACAAAGAGCTCGTAAAATCTGTATTGCTGTGAATAAATGTTGTATCTTTAAAATGGGCTCTTCTCTCTTTCTTTTTTTTCTCTCTTTCTCTCTCTCTCTCTCACATTCAGTCCTCGCGCTGTGTGTTACGCAATTAGGCGAGTTGGCGGGGAACCGAAGGAAACAATTTGAATTTCTGTTTTTGACAATGAAATAGATATGATTTATGAAGGTCGGGCATTACACGGACGGCAGTGACGGTGAAGTGCCCTCCTTTTAAAGATTATTGAGGATAATTCAATTCAAGGGCACGACGTTCCACCTTGACACTATTTCACATCTGATAGCGCGAGGGTTGGACACATATATTGCTTCCGATATATTGTTATATAATATCGTAAAGTATTTTCCGGCTGCGCTGTAACGTTCAAGCCTCAGCTGTTGTAGCACATGAAATGCAATTACGTCATCGCTATATTGACGTTAAATGCATTAACGACCGATTAAAAATCTTTATACAAATATGTTGTCAGAACCATATCCCGTTTTACGGGATAATATAAGTTTTTACGCGCTTTATAAGCGCGGTGTTACTACAAAATGGTGAAAGAACGTAATAGGAACAACAATTTTAAATCATATTTTGTTTCTGTTAATTCTCTCATATTTTGTTTCCTCCAGTGTTTATTCTTTATCCGAGGTTTTCTTTGCAATTTTCTTTTTCTCGCGTCTCTCGCACACGCCAAATTTGTGACTGAGGATTGTATTTTTCTCACCTCGCGTTTTCCGGTGCAATACGACGACATAGCAAATTGGCGCTACATGGCGTTTATTTTTACGGTCCCGAGACACCAAGCATGTTCGGCGGAAAAACAGGAAGACGCGTTCGAACGAGTCGCATGATATGAGAGAAACGCGCGGATAATGCTGACGAGGAGGAAATTTCCAACAAAAGGAGAAAAAAGAAATAGAGAAAAAACTGGAGAAACACATTCGACCCAAAGACGATGTTCTCGCTGACGTCCTCAGGGATCTGCTTTTTCATCCTTTCTTATCGGCGTGCCGTAAAAAGTGAAAGGAATATCACACCGGGTTGGGATAGCGGCTGTTTTGCGCATTGAGAACATAAATTCCGGGGTTACGATGTACGAAGCAGTTAACCTTGTGGGATGTAAAGTCCGAGGCCGAATGTCGATAATTCCCACAACGAATTGAATAATACAAAAACATACCAATCGTGTTGCACTAAATCTTTTAACGAGAAATATTGAAATCTATGCTGACGCTTAATTGCTTTCATTAACACATTGATTTTGATATATAAAATATTTTTCATCAAAAAATAATTTTTTCACGAAAACACACCAACACTCTCGCAAGCTTTTCCTATATGTGTAAATCAAATACTTAATTGTGAAATTGAAGACAAAATTCATCGCATCACTGTTGTGTCGTGAACACTCGTGACGTCATTCAGCGGTTGGTCTCATTAACCATAGTGGTTCCAGCGAGCTCGGAGTGGAGCTCTCTAACTATTTAAAGAAAGCCGCGTTGCATAAAACGAGGTAAAAATTGGACGAAGAAAGATCGCTTACCGTGTGCGCTCTGTGCACACAAAGTATCCAAATCTTACTATGGTGCGTCTTTACACATAGATTTTATGATCAAAGCGGGAAATTGATTTCTCGTTACGTCGAAAGATTATAGGTTTTCTCTTTGTGCGCACGTCTTTGCGTTATTTAAAGGGCCGTCTACAATGGAAATAGGCAGTATAGAGTTAGAAGTAAGGTTCTTGGAGTTATTTCATTTTTGTTTATACAAGTAATTATTTTGCGTCTTTCAACACGCGTTTTTCATCGGTTAACAGTAATGCAGTGCGAAATGGGAATTGCCCATTTCGTTACTCCCGTTGTTACTACATGAAAAAAAAAAAATAGTTTACTCTTTACTCCAACAGTCTCACTACGTTTATTGTAGACTGGCTCTAAAAGAAACTCTGAAAAAAAAAACACAAAGCTTTCTACGCGCGAGCACACATGTTGATACATTTATTTAATTGTCACGTCGTTAAGTCTTCAGCCACAGAAATTTTGTCTGACGTTTCTGCTGGCGGAGATTCTCAGTTGAGTCGCGGATAACTTTAGAACGAGGATCCTTATCTGCTCTGGCAAGAGCACCGAGTTCTCTCTCTCTTTCTCTCTCTCTCTCTCTCTCTCTCTCTCTCTCTCTTCCTCTCTTCTAACAAGAACTCGAATAAATTTACCATTTTCGAAACGATTAGCTCATCGATTTCTGCATACACACACACACGCGCGCGTTTTATTTCATTCGTATTCTATTCTATTTCTATTCTATCATGTGTGTATATACTAAGAAGTTGAACAGCTAATAGGTCATGATTATTATAATGAGACATTCTGTATAGATACATAAATGATATAAATTTTATCGATCATTCTATTCCGATACGTTTATCGAGACTTTGGACTTCTTCGAAGAGTCGAGCACTGCCGCCGCCGGCAATGTCCTCGTTTTTCGACACGTTAGAATTGAGTTATACGATCAGCCAAGTTCTAACTCGTAAATTGTGCTCGGCAAATGACAATACTTTTCTTTATGAGACAGAGACGACGGAAACCGGGAGATCGAGTTTCAGAATTATACGCCGCCGTGATGACAAGATCAATCTTCAAGCGCGAACCTCACTCGCAATCTTGGTTAAAAGTTTACGACCGAGAGTACGGAAGCGCCGTAACGCAAACGTGGATCCTGGTTTTATACACAGAAAAAACAGTTTTGAGATTACCAAATTTTGGTAATCTTAACCAAAATTTGGTGTCCAAAACACTTTATTTGATTTACCAAATTTTGGTTATCTCAACAAAACTCTTTTTTCTATGTACGTAGTAATACGTGAGAAGAAAAAAAATACATAAAATAGGTTATAACGATGCACGTTTGGATCAATTGATTTTAACGCTTCCAGTGTCTAAAAAAAAAAAAAACTATTTTATTTTCCCCTTTTTTCTTTGCGCTATTTTCCGTTGCACCTACAACACTTTACTTGTTCATGCATTAAGTAAGCTAGATACGATAATCTTGCGTTTCCTGTGATGCACAGTGTCACAGATAAGTAACACGATTCTTTTATAAACATAATCGCTTCCGGATTTGCTAACTGGGTCACGGGGAAACGTTATATTGCATTAAAAAATCATTTTAAACGACCGCGGTCACTTTCGCGCGCACTTACCCTTCCATTAGCGGACCCTAAAAAATTCGATTGTCTCGCAGACAGTTTTATTCGATAACCGCTGCGGAATTATAAGTTCTTTCGCCGCGGAGAAAGTTATATAATTAAAAGGATCCAGTGATAAAAAGCTTGAAAAAGAATCAAGTCTCGCCTGGCGAGACTGCTCGGCTAATAATTCTGAATAATTACCAAGGAAGAGTCCGACGACGCGGAAAAGTCGAACTCCACAGTTTACCGACTGTATTTAAAGTTCGCAAATTTCTATCTCAGCCGCAATGCGAAAGATAAGCGGTTTTTCTCAAAAGTGAAAAGTTAATTTATGAAAGTAATTATCTGACTAATTGATAATGCATTTTCCTAAGTCTTAATGTCGCGAATACTTGGCGATGACCACTTTTCGTCTTTTTCGACGTCTTTTTTCCCGCCTGCATAAATACGATTTTAAGCTTTTTTTCTGTAGATTTTGCTACTTCCGCATCTTTTTTTTTTTTTTGTCTGAACAAAATAAAGCATAGATTCGTTATCGTCTTAACTCGCCTTTTCTGCGACACCGCTGCGGTAGGTGCTAACAGCAGTGTTGCTTTCTCTTTTTCGAGAACTGATACGAAGTTTGTATGATTTTGATGTGATTGTACGGTGTAGAACGTGGGAATTCGAAGGTGCTTTATTGCCTCGAGTACTGTAACATTGGTCTGAATTGATCGCCACTTTTCGATATAACTGCTGGGTAAGCGTTGAGATCCACAACGTCCTTGTAAGTCTTCGGCTAAAAATAAATGAATAAATGAATAAATAAATAAACAAATAAATAAATACGTGGAGATGTAATTGAATTAGCAGCGAAGAGCTGCTCTTCGCCTTTATGTAGATTTATGAAATTATTTACACTACACAAAGCAAAATAATGATTCTCTTCTGGATTATCGTATTAATTTTATACACGGCATGTTGCCGATAAATCCCGCACGGATTAACGTACAACTCGCGGTATATGAAACGGTAATTGATTTTGATGGATTAAATATTTCATCGACTGCGTCATTAATACTCGAGTGATTAGAGCGCCTGCCTCACAAACGAAAGTTTTCCAGATTCGAATCCAATCAAAACAATTTCCAACAACTTGTTTTCAACTACGTGTTAGTCTTGGGTCATAATTTGAAATAACGAAAAACAAACTTACTCGACGATATTAAATATAAGGAATAAATCTTTACTTTTTTTTATATGAAAAATAATTATAGAAGTAGTAATTTTTAAATGAATATTTTATTTCAATCAAACGTATAAAGTTAATCGTATTGTTTGGTTAAAAAATCAGTTTGTTTAAACTATTCCAAAAAACAAAAAAAAAGAAAAACAGAATTTGTTAAATCTAAGAAAATTGTTGTCTCTGTGTACGAATTTATATATTCGTTTCAATTTTATGCCAATAATTTTCCGCCGATCTAAACGCACTTTATCACATTGTAAAACCGAATTAACGGTTGCATTATTAATGCAATATAGAAATTGAGAAGTGCTCCAAATCCCATTTTTGGAATTTGCGGGCTTCCATGTTCTATTGTACGTACATCGAGATCTCCATAATCCGACGTACAGAACGTAATTTAATCAAATGAACCTAAAATTAATTATATTCGATCGTGCATTGTGATTGTGCAGACTCTCCTTTCGACAATGCGCGCTGGTTACGAGCAATTTCAAAGGTATAGGTGAGAAGATAGTGAAGTCGATAAAAAAAAAGTGGGACTCCATGATTGCGCAACACATGAAGGGAGAAGAAATACGACCGAGTCTCTCCCGGTCGGTGACATCTAATCTAGCAAAGATAAAGAGACTAACACGCAGAATTCGAGCGACGAGAAAAGATCCGTCGTTCCGTCGCGAATAATAAATTTATATACTATATTCTTCAGATACAAGCGTTATCTTCAAAAACTCACTCCGAACAAACTTCCGAGATGCTTTTCCAAAATATATGTGGCACGTAAATTAATTAATTTTTTTTTTGCTCTTTAATTACGCGAACTTTATCGTAGCTGTAGGGTCGTCGTTAAAAATATCAGCGGTGGTGGTTGTACACGCGGTGATACATTTATACGGAAATTGTAATAATTTTGCTTAGCTAGGACGAGAGGCGCTAACCATAAAAATGTAGTTTGCCGCGCGCAAACCTTGGGAGACTTGGCTGAACAAAACAATTTTCACGCGGCTTCATTTTGCCTGACGAATTACATTGTTCGCTACTTTGCAGTATTTTCTCGTTAGCGGCGGTTTAATTCGGGATAAAGAAAGCCGGGCATTTCGGATAGTCCTCGAAATCACTTCGTTGCGCTCATTGTTAGACATTGTATTGAACATTCTCTCCGTTTTCGTGTCAGCGAACTTTCCGCGCTTAAGTCTGACGTTTTGCAGCGTCATCGAGCACGAGACGGTAATAACGGGAATTACGACTCTCTCACGGTGCTGACGAGAATGAGTGACGAGGAATTGCAAATTGTACGTAGTTTGCGACTTTGTGAGAGCGTGTCTTTTGCCGAAGACGAAACAAAGAAAACGATTAAAAGCAAAAAAAAAAAAAAAAACAAAAAAAAATAGAGCAAAATAATTTTATTGCAGAAATCGTCACGACACTCAATCTTTGTCCGTCGTATCGTTATAACGTAATGTAATGTATTTCTCTCAATCTTTCTCCTTTTTTCTTTTTGCTGTCTTAAGACGCTCAAATCTCTCGATTCAATTACATTTGAAAGGCTTCGGTATCCTTCGTCTAATTACATTTACATAGACGATACAAAGCTCTGATAAGTCTCTTTGTTTAAATCCCCGCACTGCCGGCATGCGAAATAGTTGCTGAAACTAATTCTCAAAACAATCAATCAGAGAACTCGTAGTCTGATTAGAGAAAAGTAATTTGATTCTTGAAAAGTTCTGTGAATCTCACTACCATTAGATCTATCAAAGAATATTGGAAGCTAACATCGCACCAATCTTCCAACATTTTGTATATTTATTTTTATCATTGGATCTTGTTTTTTTCCACGACTTTGCAATCTGTAAATATTAGTTTCAAACTGCCAAGAGATAATAATAATAATAATAATAATAATAACAAGCTTTTACTCAAAGTCATGTGGTTGCAACGTGCATAAGACAAATCGCACATCAAAGCTCGAGGGGGTTGTAAATAAATGGAAATCGTACGAGGCCACATCTGGCGAATGAGGCGGCAATTCGAAGTTCAACTCGTAAATTTTAGCTATAGCGACAGTTGAAGTGTGAAAACTGGTACACAGTCAAAGATCACTGAGAGAATCTTTGACGAGCTGTCACGTGAGAACTACGATAACAAGTTCGCGTTTGACACTTGTTTTTCTGAAGAATGAAACTTGCGTCAACAAACAGCAATGTGATATTACTGCGTTGTTTAAAACTTATCAATTGTCTCATAAAAAATATGTAGATTTACTTATCCAATTGCTATAAAATAGTTGTGGTAACAGTGGAATGCGACAGTGCACTATGTTCGAAAAAGAGAGAAAGACAGACAGACAGACAGACAGACAGAGAGAGAGAGAGAGAGAGAGAGAGAACACGTAGTACATGGTCTGTGCGATGCAATCTGCGACTCGAGTGGCAATCGAATTTCCAGCGGCTTCTTCCTCTTTGAAGGCTCTATTTAGAGATTCTATTTGCGGCTTAGTGCTTCGACCCTAATCGTCTCAGTTACGTAGGCTTCCCCGGGTCTGGCAGAAGTTATCGCGCGACTAGATTTACCCGCCTGAACGTAGATAATCCGCCAATTTAGCATTTGTCGCCATTGTGTTGCGGATCCTCTTGCGAAAAGTAAGTATATCCATGTGCCTCGCGTGTAGCCTTACATTTTTCTTTCACAAATCCCATTTCTTTTCAAGGCTTAAGGTTACTCCCGTTTATGTGGCCAATCGGCTTTCCCCGGCGTTAGGTAAGATTCAACGTGAAGTATTACGTCATTGCGCAAGCATGATTTTTCATCTTCGAGCACTCTTTCCGAGAAAGAGTGTGAAACGCGTCAAACTCTTCTTGCCGCCCACCCGCTCCCCGTTTTCCCCGAAGTGCCGTGTTCGCTAAGTACACCTTGGAAAGAGTGTTTACCCACTCCATCAGCGTGCTTCTCTATACTTTTACGTTTTTGCTTTCCTTCCTCGTCTTCTTCCGTAGACCATTTCGTCTCTATGACGCGGGAAGGAAGTGAGCCGTGTAGTGCGCCTCCTATATTTCCAAGCCGAGGCACGTAACAGCCCGGGAAATGCTCTATCTCGGATCGCATTTCCCGTAGAAATTTAGAGCAGGTTAAAGGCGCGTACCTGTTCTCCCTCCCCCTCTTTCAATAAGTTTGTTTTCGCATCGTCTCATCTGTCGCCGTTTTCCGCGCGCGACGGGCACTTCGTTTCGCCACGCGTTCGTTTCTACGACGACGTTCTACGACGCGTCGTCGTCTCGCCTTCGACCCGCATCATTGTTCGCTAAGTGCTCAAGACCGGGGGTGCAGCTGTCGCTTTCCGACGACGCGGAACGTCCCGTCCCTCCGATAGATCGGCAACGATTTCACCAAGTGTCCGAACCCTTTTTCCGCAAACCGTACGGCAAACGGAGGGATGTTTCTTCTCTCCGTGTTGAGGGCTCGTCAGATCCATTTATCAGCGGTGACGACTCTCGTCGTCCCTCGCTCGAATCTGTCCGCGCGTTTCGACTCTGACGAGTATTTCTTACGTATTGTCAGCAGCTGTGATGGATGGCGGTATCTCGTGCGCTCGTTCGTGTTTTATGAACTTAGTCCCCCAAGGTCGCCCGAGGGATGCACCTTATCCGCTGTGACTAGACTAACTTTATGGGTAATTCGTCAGAGATAAATGCCCGAGACGGTGGCGATTACGGATTTATTAGCGACGACAACGACGTCGCCCGTTTATACGGCGTTTCTTTCATGGCGCGATTTTATGGGATATCTCGGCTGTGTGATACAAGTTTATTAATATTTAGGTCGAGACGATCGATTGAATATTAAAAAGCGATCAGATGTATGTCGAATCGCTTTTTTTGTTTTTTTTTTTTATGGCTATCGCGGAGAGAAGGAGCAGATTTGTTGATAATTTGATATTCCACGTACGGTATACTATAGTGTGATTGCTGGCTATCCGCTATGTGTTGGCTTCATGCCACACGTTCTGAAAACAAAACGACGACGACGACGAAGCGACGCGACACGACGACGGAAGTGCGGTGTAGGTGAGATACGCGATGCGGAACGTGCTGTGAACGTAGTTACGTCGATTTGCATGCAGTTACGATATTACTTTTGCGTTTACGTAGGCAGCGAAAACGTATTGTAGCCGAGAAAGATATTACGCACGTAATCTTGATACAAAGAATATTTATATTGATTGTGTGATTGGAAATTAACGTTATTGTTAAATAATCAAAGACGTAATAAAAAATGTAATTGGTGCACTGCCAAGATGCGTTTGCGGAGAACAACTCGACTGTTTTATTAATTATTTTATTAAATAAATTCTGTTTTATTAAATTGTATAATGAGTGTCTCAGAGCAGTTCTGTTTGATTCAATTGTCTTATTGTTATGTTAAAGTTTTTGATTAGATGACTACTGTACAATATTTTTTACTTTCAATTTAAGAAAATCATATATGCGCTTTTGATAATGCGCTGATGATGTCGCTGTTAATTTTAATTTTTACTGATAAAGATCCAATTTTGGGATAAAAACGTCTGAGTTTAGAGTTTTTTTAATAAGAAGAAACTTTTTCACACCAACATTGTGTAATTTAGCTTGCATTAGCATTATTTTAACATTTCTATGAGTTGATTAAAGCTGATATCACGCTGTATATCTCGCAAAACATAACGCAGAGTAATAATAAGCCATTATTTTGTTTTAAATAAAAATAGATTTATTATATTTTTCGTAAAAAAATACAGTACTTATTTGTCACGTGGTTATGATAAAACATTTCTGTTTAAGTGCAAAATGATATAACTTTACTTTTGCGTTAGGCGAGTAAATGCATATTTATTCATGGTTTATGCAAACGTGCACGTGAATATAATATCTCGCTTCTATCTGTAAATGTGCGAAATAGAGTAGAGTAGGTAAAAAAAAAATTTAAAAAAAAAACGAAATGTGTGCGCGAGAGAGAGAACGATGAAGGGAAATTTGTAGAAGTTTAGAAAACCAATTCCGGGAATTAATTCCTCTCGCACAGCACATTGCCTGCAATCGTAAATTGCTTTCATATACAACCGTATCGTAGAATTATCTTCTCTCTCGTTCACATCTATAAATCTTTCGATAAGTCCGAAAGATTTGAAGTAATTAGTTATAAAATTTATAATAATTAGTTTTCTTTAGTAATTGGTATTTACAAACACAGAGACGTATTGTCTATAAATCATACATAATTGTGATTTGCAAAACAGGTAGTTTATATGATATATAAGTTCGTGATTATATAATATTTATGAGAGAACGAAAATAAATGTAAATACATTTTCTTGTATGTCGTGACGTGTTATTATACACACGTTGTATAATAACACGTTGTACCTACGCGCTATAATTTAAAAGCGGAAAAATACGCGTTATTCTGTTCGCGCATAATATAAAGTAATAGCTGTTTAATGATCTTTTCATAATGTTTCAGGATTTAATGATACGCTTGAGAAACACTGTACGTACGTATGTTAGTTTATGCGCAGTTTCTTCGGCATCAAATGTCTTACCTAACATTCACGTAAAAAATTGTTTTATTCGATCAAACGCCACATGTATATAAACAAAATTTAATTTAATGAAAACATTTACATCTTAAATATAGAAGTGTTTTAATCAAGTTCTCTCAAACCAAAGTAACATTTTTCTACAAAAAACTCAATTTCCGTAAGTAAGTATTCAGAATTTTCTGCGATAAAATACGAGAGCAGAGAGAAAGAGAGACAATTGAAAACTTCACATGCAGTAGAAAGAGAGAGAGAGAGAGAGAGAGAAAGAGTATGTGTCATACGTCAGGATTTAAATAAAAGCGCAGATTAGAAGAGCGGATTACAAGAAGCAGAGATTTCTCTTGACGAGTCGGTTCTGACGTGAAACCACAGGGATCCTGTTGACCTTGCGCCAGTTCGGTCGTAAGAGATACACGAGAAAGCTCCGCTCCGAGTTCTACGTCGCTGACTCCTATCTAATCTAAGCTTTAAAGCTCAAACAGTTACGAATAACCTATCGGCTTATTCTGCAAAACCGTACGTAAATAAAATCCCGAACAAAATACTTTGTTAAAAAAAGGTAAAAAAAGGCGCTAAGTACATGCGCAACTTGTATCTCTAGAAAACGTATTACTATAAAAAATCTTTCTCTACAAAATCTATTCTACAAAAGAATTGATATCA